>JABCMJ010022504.1:0-59058 GCA_014822125.1 Arbutus unedo | reverse complement strand
TTGGTCGGTTCTTGTCTATTGCCCGTTTGCCAGTTACCATTTCTAACAGGACAACTCCGAAGCCGAATACATCACTCTTGGCAGTTAAATGACCTTCCAAAGGAGAGAAATATGTAGTCAATAATTACGACAATTGTACATTGCATATATCAGCAAATAATACAGAAAATGAATTGGAATTCATGACCAAATTTGTAAGGGCTGTATTTGGGTATTACGTTTGTGGAGGCATTTGTAGAAAAGGCACAAAGGGAAGAGTGTGAAATAGGAAAAATAGATTCACAAACCCATTTTGTTTACTTTTCACCCCAAAATTCCCTACATAAATCAAAGTTCCAAACACAACCTAGATGAATCAAGTAAAGAATGTGAAGCTGGAAAGCCGACATTTCTAGGTGGTGCGGAGAGATGGTCACAGAAGACCTACTAAACAATGCAAGGCCGGTGGTTGAATAGAATACTGAAAGAATAAATAAGGATTTTGTTGTTTTCCTGGGTGGAATATAGTTTTACATGAAGAACAAGATTGTTAAGTGACACATCCTAGCACACTGATAGAGGATTGCACCAATGGCTCAAGAATTTCAAAAGACTTGTGGAACTTTAACTCTGAAGATAACTGTGCAATCTCTAAAGGATGAGAACCAAAGATGTAGCATCTTCATTGAGAATGAAGTCTTGGATATGTCATCACTCCGATCCTTTGTAGGAAGTAGAAGGTAACGGTAATTCGTCTCTACTCCCATGAATCCCATATACTTGTAATGTTGTTTACAATGCAAATACAAGATCTGGATCAGAGATTAAAAAAGAAGAAGAAGACAAAGCCATCCACTTGGAATGTTGTTTACAATGCAAAATTTAGATCTGGATCAGAGATTAAAAAAAGAAGAAGATCAAAGTGACTGAGGAACAAAGTAGATTGTGCAAGCTTGCAGAAAACGAGAGAAGCAATTAGGACAACTAGAGGAGTTTGCGTACAAAGAGTACGAGTTATACAGACGAAGAAACTTATTGTATAAACTGCCAATGACGCTATACCTGTCGAGAGATATTCTGGTGCAGCATATCCGAAAGTACCCATGACCCTGGTGGACACATGGCTCTTATCACCAGTTGGCCCATCTCTGGCCAATCCAAAATCAGAAAGTTTGGCGTTGTATTCCTGCAAAATTAAAGCACAAGGACAGACACTAAGTAAGTCAGAAATGGCAAAGAATTCAACTACATTTTTTAAATGAAGTCCATTGACGCATGCTGAGTTACATTACCGAGTCGAGCAAGATATTAGACGTCTTGAAGTCCCTATATATTACTTTTGTCTCAGCATTGTGAAGAAAAGCAAGTCCCTTCGCTGCACCAAGTGCGACTTTCATACGAATGCCCCAAGAAAGTGGTTGGAAATAAGACCCTCCTGCATTCATCAATATTTGAATGTGTTAATTACCCAACTTTCATCTTAGGAAAGCTTGATGTTTTGTTATTGATAATACATGATTTGAAAGGGAGTTAAAACTGTGTAAATAACTTACTCCGGAATAAGTGGTTTTCCATGCTGCCCTTGGGCATGAACTCGTAAACCAAGAGCCTGTGATCATCCTCGAAGCAGTATCCAATCAACTGGACAAGATTAGGGTGATGAAGCTGCCCAAGATAGTTGATTTCTGCCTGCATATCAGAAAAGGGACAATATAGTATTGCATTTTTCCCTTTTTTGTTTTACCAAAACAACAAATAGATCCACACCACGAAAAAGGGTTTACAAGGAAAACGACCGAGTCTAGCCAAATAATGGGTTTTTCAAACTTGCTCCAGAGCATATTGAGCTCCAAAATAATTCAAACTTGACTCTTTTTTTTTAAGTTTCAATTGAGCCTATAACGAAACAAGTTTGAACCAAGCTCAAGAATTAATGAGCTTCAAAATTGCTCAAGGTTGGTATGTTAACAAGCCAATCATAAAAAAATTTTACAAGCTGAACAGAGACTGCTCACATACCTCGGGGCAATAAGATGAATCAATTGAAAAACTATTAAAAAGGTGAAATGTATACTCACCAACCATTCCTTATGACCTTGGAAACCTTCTTGATTGAGCTTCTTCACAGCAATAACCAATCCAGTTCCAGGCTTAGCAGCAATGAGTGAATGCTCATCGATCCAACCCTTGAAAACGGAACCAAATCCACCTTCTCCTAACACACTATCTGGACGGAAGTTTCTGGTTGCATTTTTTAGTTCACAAAATGTGAAACTCTTTAAGTTGGAGGACTCCAAGATCTCTCCCTCACTCCGAGGTGTTGGGGGTATAGTAGCGGACTTGCTACTTGAATTCTTCGAATTCACACCTACAAAAAGCAATATTATATGTTTCCAAAGACAAGCATTATCAGATTTAAAATATCCACCATTAAACATCAAATAAGGCAATAATTACATTGTTTTAACACAAAAGAACACACTGTGTATTAAGCTTTCCATACCCATAGAGTCCCCTTTGAAGAAACATCAGTTTGGAATTCCACACGTAAATCATAGTCCAATGAACTAAACTTCAATCAGCAAAAACATGAAATATCAAAGGATGATACAAATACAAAAATAGCACAGAAGTAACCATAATGTATTAAGCTTTCAGTAGAGCCCCCTTGGAAGAAGCATCAGTTTGAAACTGTAAAGGAAACTTCAGCAAATAGAACATAAATTAGGAATCATATGAAGAATTACCAGAATTACACCAATTAAAATTTACATTAGGAAAATGTGAACAACCCCTCAAATAAATAATTTTTCTTTTATTGGTTTGCAGATTTAATTGAGACCCAAATGAAGAACCACGTTGAATTAAAATCCATAAGATTATACGACTTATTTAGGCCTAGTATTTGGTCTTTTTCAATAAACTTTAACCTACGGATAACCTAAATTGCAGTAACTTATGTCTTCTTCTATTTTCCTCATTTTTTTCAACCTACGAAATCACAACAATTTACAGGGGACTAACAATTACATTTCAGCATACAACCTGGTTGGAATTTTAGTAAACCTATGATCTAGGGGATACAAACTCCATATGCAAAGAAATCAAGAGCAAACCAGCAGAAAAAAAACACAAACACGCCCTAATACCAAATTTATGGAAATAACAGAAGTATCCTTGAATCCGGACATGCATAGCTTGATATAGTTTTAGCTCCAATGTCGAGTCATAACGGTAGGTGCATATATGCACATATACGGGGGCTAATATACATGTAAGAGTACCTGTATGAAATGGGCTCTCGGCCTTGATTCGGTTGCTCCAGCAAGCCCCCATGGAAAAACCAGAGCCTCAAAATTACTTAAAAACTCTACTCAACAATATACCAAAGACTAGCAACATTAAACAGTCTTATTTTCTCAAACAACAACTTCAAAGAAGCAAAGATGCTCAGGTTAAAGGAAATTTCCATGCAACCAAGCAAGGCCCGTGAAAGGAGAAGAAAACCCAGAAAGGGGAAAAATCAGATCTAAATGTGAAACCCCTGATTTTTCTCTGTCCAAAAAAGTTAGGTTCCAGCCGCCAGCCGCCAACCGCCCCTCTCTCTCTTAAACTTTCTCTGCCCAACTAGATTGGGTCGACAGGAAAATTCGTCCGAAAAGAGAGAGAAGAGTCGCCAAGAGTAATGAGTTGTATCTTCACTTTTATGGGGATTTGGATTTGGATTTTGGATGACAAAATCGAGATTAAGAAAAAGGGTCAAAAGTGAGAAAATGAGCAGTTTGCCGTTGTTGGGTTTTATACGAATTAAGAAGCCTCTTATCTCATGATGTTCGAATGAATATTTCAACAGTCGAATTAAAAAAGAAGCCTCTTTTGGACCTTCGACAATGGCGGACGACTTTTCTTTTCCTTCTTAGCTAATTGGTTTGTCTGTTCCGCGTAGAAGATTCAGACACTGTGCGTGAGATAGAGTCCAACACGTGTGGTGACCTCATTTTCTCTCTTCACATGCATTCTTTTTTGGATTCAGGAAGGTTGTAGTGCACTTTCCTATAGTGTTTGTGTAGTGTAGATAAAACGACATAGTTTTGTCTGCTTTCTTCTTAAAACTATATCATTTTGTCTTATCATGAAAATTGTTATCAAAATACATAGAGATTAAAACTATGTAGTTTTAAGGAGAAAACGGGCAAAACTATGTTGTTTTGCCCGCACTACACATGCACTACAGGAAAGTGGACTACAACTCCCCCAAATCCTTCTTTTTTTTACAACCGTCGGTTTAAAATTAAGTTGAAATAAAATTAAAAAAAATTCTTATTTAAATTATTGATTAGTTTTCAGAGTACTGATGAAAACAATCGAGCAAACCACCAAGACTTCAGGTATTAATATATCGAATTTCGATCACAAATTGTTCGATTTTTAGACTCATCCCCTCTACTAATCAGTTTTCTCTCTCTTCACATCATGATGCATGTATTTCTCCCCGGACTAATGCACATGAAGAATTTATTAAGGCTCAATTTAACATAATTAATTTATTGTATTACTTTTTTATTTTATAATTTTTATATTTATTAATTTTGTGTTTAATTTTTATAAATTATTAATTTGTCTTAAAAAAATAAAAAATAATGTTCAAAGGTTAAAAATAATTTAGTAAAGACAAAAGTAATCCAGAATTGTGATGTTTTTGAACTTTTTTGCATAATTAGTTCATTACAAAAAGATCATGCAAAAGTAAAAAAAATTCAAAAAAATAATTTAAAAATAAAAAAAGAAAAATTAAACTAAATCACATCTAAGTGGTTTTACAATATCCGAACATCTTCTCCCATCACAAATCTATGTATAATTTATGTACTTGGCTTTGAGTTTATAGCAATGCGATTGAAGAAAATGGTCCAACGGTAAATACTAGTACGTTGTGAGTACCCAATAGTTTTTCATGCACGTGACATTTGCTGGCATGCTGATGTTCTTTTATCTAATAAATAGCAGACATATTAATAAGTTGGGCGGTGTTGTGTTGTGATTTATTAATTTTTTTAGCAAAAGTATTTAATCTCACAAATATTTATATACTATTTTTTGTTATTGATGTGCTATGCATTTGAATTGCTAAATCTTTCGGTACTATTTTGATTTTATATTCAACTAGATTATCTACGAAAAAATTTACTAAGCCTTTGTTTTTTGCACTTAATATAAGCAATATGGCATTTTCATAGCAATAAATCATACTATATATAACAAAAGTTGTTGAAAGGATGTGATAATTATTTTAACTCGTCGACAATACCTGGGATTATTAGAGGGTTTGTAAGGTCGTTTTTATCCAGAGTTCCGAGGACTAATCGGTATTAGGTGAAGACTCTTCTACGCTTTGTTTCAACTTGTTTTTAAGCCGACCTAATACCTTAATTATAAAAAAAAAATGTTATAATTGAGAAAACAATAAAAACTTACCAGTAATAAAGAGACAAACAGTTGCCCAGCCATCCACCCTTTACAATCTGATTTCCACATTCATTCTCCATTGACTCAACACATGTGATACTCTACCTACTATTGTTTTAGAATAGGATATTATTCTTCGGATTTGTTTTTGGACAAGATGATAATATTAGGGATCCAACATACGCAATACGTGTGCACGTCGATCATATGTAACATATAAAAATAACTTTTAGTTGTTAATTCTATGCATACTATATGTAAAGAAAATTTGACCAAACATATGCTCACTTTTTATCCGTATTGTTTATAATACAGTGTAATAATCTGTTACGTAAATTGTGAATAAGTACTATGCTAGTGTCACATCAGCCGTCACAGATCTAAATATTTGTGTATTAACTTTTGTAGTTCAAATGTCTCACCTATAATTGTGCACATCCATTTTGAACAATTATAAATTCCTTTTTTTTCTTTAACCAGCATAGAATCTTGAGATGCTATATAGAACCATGGATTCCACCAAATTTAAATCGTCAACGTCGAAAGATGGTGGTGTAAATCAATGCGCGAAATGAATTGAAAAAGTGGAGTTTGTTGTTGTGATGCTGTAAATTTGAAGCAATTCTTGCATGCGCATGTGTTTGAGTAATCGCCAAATTTGAATCCTAATATGAATTTAAAATTGTGGCTTTATTTTTGTTGATAGTACCGTAAGGACAAATAATACGTGTGTAATACCTTAATTATATGTATAGATAGATACATATAATTTCAAACGCAATCTGAAACAGTATTACTTACGATCGAACGGATTGAGGCGAATGTTCATAAATTTCTCTTTGTAGTACCTTAATTTTTGACTGCATTTGGGTGGTGGCCCTGCTGTAAGATCAAAGTTAGTCACCTTTTAATCCTATTCACTTTTTTTTACGAACTTACCTTTTAATCCTTTTCATTAAAACATGACCTTTTTGTCACCTACCACACTGTTGGAATGCTAAGATGGCTTGGCCTGTATAGGATTGTGATCCATGTGGTTTCTTTGCAGTCTATACTAAAATTCATGGCACAAGCGATGCGCGTGTGCACGATGTGCGTACAAATTCGATTTGATATTTTTTACGATTTTTAAGAACAATTTTTTAGATTAGTTTTTTTATGAATAATTTTCGCATCAATTTTTTTGGGCAATTGTTTTACAAAAGTGCCCCTACAGTTATAAGGATCATGTTTTACAAAAGTGCCCCTGAAAGAAGATTTTTAGTAGAGTTTATGAGAAAGTAAAAGTGTGAGTTGGCTTCAAAAAATAATTCACACCAAAAAGAGTGTTCCCTTTATAATAGTATAGATATTTTGGGAGTCATTTGATGTTTCAAATTTAGATAAATTGCACTAATAACGCTGCGAGATTTATGAAATATTGTGAGGTATAAAGAATTAAAAAATGTTATACATCACATTTTATTACTACACTAGTTTTATTTATCGCCACCTCTTTAAAAAAAATGATTAATACTTTAATAAAAAAAATAAACATTAAGAAAATAATCCAAGAGAGAAAACTCCTATACATACAATATATAATTACGTGACAATTAATTTCTCGTACATCTCTTTACATGGTCGTTAATTAAAAATGATACACACACACATCACTTTTACACATTATTTTTACACATCACTTAAAACTACGTCATTTTGTGTTAAGAAAAAATCATATTTGTTTTTGACTCATATCACTCAAAATATATTTGGGTCTTCCTCAACACAAAACAACGTAGTTTTAAATGATGTGTAAAAATAATATGTATGTAGCACTATTAGTCATTAATAGCAACACACAAAAAAGATAGTTGTGGGTCTGCTGACGCCTTGGGAAATTAATTAAAATTTGACCCCTTTAAAATTAAAAATTGACCCATTTGACGCAATCTTGAAAATTCTTAGATTAATAAACCCCACGCCTCTTTTGACAGATTCAAAAACAAATAGTATACTCCGACGTCCATGATGCAGTCGCGAAACTCAATAGATCTTTTTACTATTATGCCAACGCAACGCATTGAATATTTCTTTGACGACTGAAATCCCCAGTCCACTCACAATTTCCTACAAGTCAGAATTTGCGGTTAAAAGTTCAAGGGTTTTGCAGATTCTCGTGGGAATTAACATTAGTATTATTTCTTTATCTATTACCTGAAATGTTTTTCTTTTATATACACGCGTGTTGGTCGGCTTTGAAATTATCCTTAACTTAATGTCGATTAGTTTTTTAAAAATCAATTCTACTATTCATTTAACTTTTTAAAGAGTCACAATCATTATTTTTTTAAACTCTCAAATTTCCAAGAAATACCCTTCAACTTTTTAAACATCGTCACTTCAATTTTAAAAAGAAAAGGCATAAGAGGAATTGTATAGACTTTGTGTAAAAATCGGTCAAGATTTAGAATATAAAAGAATCAAGTACAATAAATTAATAATATATATGAAAATACATATAAAAATAAAATTAATCAAATAGATAAAATAAAAAAAAATTATTCCAATTACTAACATATATAATACATAAATAAAATTATATAAAATTAACCAAAATTAAGTTTAAAGTTCTAATAAACAAAGAAATGTTATATTAAAATATATATGTACTTTCTATAAAATAAAATACATAGGACAAAAAAATAATATTCATTAAGAAAAAAGAATTTTTTTATAAAATTAAATAATAGTTACTAAAATTTAAGATGCGTAAGACTTGAATAAGATAAAGGAATTGAAACATTCATCAAAAAGAATAAATTAAACTAAAAATCATAATAACCATTTTCTGAGATAGGCTAAAATATATATGTGCTTTCATTATGTAAAATATATATATAGAAAATACATATATAATAGATACATTAAGTGATAAATATAATTTTTATAAAAAAATAGTTGTCAAAATATAATATTCATATTTATTTGCAGAAACTTGATCAAAAAATAAATAAAATCTAATATAATAAATATAATTATATAACACATACATATATCATATGTAAATATTATTCTATAATGTATTATATGTACACATATAAATAGACTACCTATATACAAAAAACAAAAAGACTAATGAGTACATTTTAGTCTTTTATTTATCAAAATTAACGGTTTTTGTAAGAAATTAATAGTAGGAGATAAATTGTGTAACAATTTCAAAAGAAAGAGAGGTAAATGTGTTTTCTAAAACCTCAGTGAACGTCCCTACAATTGTTGGAAACCTCAGGGGAGGTCCGTGCATTTTACCCTATAAACAATAATACTACTCTTGCACCTTAAAACACACCCCCAATCACACCCAGATGGACTCACACCCCCACCCAATATAACTCAAAAAACAAAAAAACCCTAAATTTCTTTCCCCCAAAATTTTATTTCGTTCCCAGCGTATTGGAAGAGAGAGGAGGAGAAAGAAGAAATAGGGGCCGACGACCAACACCGGCGGCACCACCCATTGTGACCTCCACTATTGCTTTCAAAAATGTTCGAAACTAAAATCCGAGAATGTGAACTCCGTTCACTTATCAAGAAATTATTCCAAGAGATTTAATCCTTAATTTATTTAATAAAGTGTAGTAAAAAAAGAATTGACAAAATTAATACTGTGAAAAAATTAAAGCCGTATATTCTGTAATGATTTGCTAACGGAACACATAAATGCAAAAAAATCACACTACTTTTTTCTTCCTTTCCCCTCAACCAAACGAGCCTTAGTTAGTTCGTGGAACCACATCATTCATGGAGACGAGAAGAAGCAGCAGCTACCAGCAAATCTGCCTAGAAAAAAAAAATAATAGACAATCGGTAAGACCAAAACGCCTATCTGTTCTTGAGCGTACTCAACAAACTCCATGTAGAAATACATTTGGGAGCATATATTCATTTCCCTGCATTGTAGAATGACAGGCTCTCTTTGGCCTAAATAATTTATTGCAATTTTTTTTTGTCTTTATTCTTTTTTTTTTTGCATTTATTGTTTCGATCTAAATGTTTTGTAATTTATTAGTCTGTCTTGATGAAGAAATCTAAAAATTATAAAATTATGTCCAAAAGTTAAAAAAATGTCACTAAAGACAACAAATAAATTAAAAAAACTCTATTTTTTATTTATTTTTGTCTTTTTTGAACTTTTTTTAAATTTGGCCCATGATTTATAACTTTTCTAAAAGCTCTTGTCGAGATAAACTAATAAATCACAAAAAATTGATGAAAAATAAAAAATTGCAAAAAAAATTTCAATAAATACCATAGTCCAAATGGACCCAAATTAGTTATGATGATCCAACTTAATATTTTTGTTGTAAACTTCACAACTTATCACAGACCGAAATTCTTTTTCTCAGAAAATGAGGGCACAGCCTACAAGACAAATTGGGCAATAATTCAAATTTGAAGAAAAATTCCACACCATTAACCATCTGAAGGCAAGACAAAGAACATACCAACAGTGATAGGAATACCTTAATCTGGTGTAGCTGCACCTTGGTTGAGCTCTGCAAATCGCATGCCAACTCGCATCGAATGTTTCAAGAACTTCTCAGCACACCGTTGGACACAGGTCTCCTCTTGCTTGTCAAGCGATTTGCGCCTGAAGGTGTCTACGCAATCGGTGAAACATCTCTCCACAAGTGAATTATACATTCTTAAGCTGAAAAAAGATTTCAAGGGGAAAAAAAGTAAGCTCTATCACTACCATATCACACTCTTTCAGCAAGCCAATGGCATTAGTCCCACGAGAAATTCAACATACTTACATAGTAACTAGTCCAAGTTTTCGCCTGGAAAAAATCCCCAAATTCACTAAAAGTGATCGAAACAGATGAACATGAAAGAGAACAGTCGCCCACCCACTTAGCAAAGAAAAATATACTGTCATCTGTCACACAATAAAGACCACCTCCCCAAGCTTTGACTAGATCTCATTGTATCCTATGAGTGTTGATACTGTCGAGAACGAATTTTAGAGTGCCTGTGTTCGACACCGGTACGTAACCTCTGGCAAAATACTTGTGATTCATAGGCAAAGTTACCATCTGTATACTAACATACGTAAATATTCTTTTAAACATGTCCCCAACGTGTCATGTCCTACAATTTCGAAAAATGTGCTTACAGGAACAGTTACAAGTTAACAAATTTATAAATTCCCTTAGTAAAGAAAATTTATAATGAAGTAAGCAGTTGAGAATCTAGTCATTGAGATACCTCATGGAAAACAACCAAGGAAGACTACACAAGAAATTATGAAATTTTGCATTGAGCTCAACTAGGAACTATAAATGTTTTGAGTGTTAGTGTAAGGTTTACTTTTGTGTATTTTAGCAGTTAAAAAGCTGCTGAAAAATGTCACCTTAAATATACTATCAGAACTAATAAGGTATCGTCATAATTTCTGCACATTGCTGGAAGTGGGTTATAAGGTAACCCATCTATAGTCTTTTCTCTATGTCAGTTGTCATATTGGATCATCACACGAGGTTTTATCTATGTCTAACTAGTCTAGCGGTAAGAAATTCAAATCCATGGCACGGAGAGACATGCCTTGGCCATTGACATGCCATGGCTCTCAAAAGCTCGTAAGTCACAAATCTATTAGAAAATGGAGAACTAAAAATCTATTGACTCACAAATAAGTTTGCGTTCACTATAGTAAATACAGAAAAACATTTGAAGCTTTTGACGCTCCCGTGTGATGCTTTGCTCAACCGTTCCCCAAGCAATTATTATGCAGTCCCTAAACCCTGCCTTAAAAAGCACGGATACAAACAGGAACACTGACAACGATATGAACAGGACACAGACAAAACAATTTAAAATAAAAGAAGACAGGGACATGGCCGGAGACACAGCTAAAAATGTCTACACATCACGAAAGATATTTTATCATTATCTAATCTAATATAGAAAGTGAGAGCACCAATTTGGTGTCTCCCAAATTTGGTCATTGTGTCAATGTTTTAATGCCTAAATTGCCCCCAAAATATGTTACTGATTACTTTTGAATAAACTTGAACCACCTAATGAAGCAAGGGCAAAAAAAAATCTTTCACTATTTACCGTAAGTAACTACTCCCACTATCAGATAGATTGAACCCCTACTTGTACATGCATCGTGTGTGGCCAGCCTCTAGTCCATAAGAATATCCCACCCAAAACATCGAAAACTATCCGTATCTATACAATTCTAAATTTTCTTTTTCCACGTATTATGATTTAAGCGAGATTTTAATTTGGTTGAAATTTCTTTATTTATACTTTTTTCTTACATTTTTTCAACATCATAATTTGACACCCCAAAATAAGCTTCAATATCATAAATTGATCCGCGTCATATTTTCACCTGTGTCCAAATTGAGACACGAGTGTTCTTGACATGTCACCGTCTTTAAATTAACCAAACTTTATTGGTCCCATATGTGCCTCCGACGTGTTGCGTGTCCCAGGTGTGTCCAACACGGATATTACAATTTACAAGTAGTTAGGCATGCTGGTGCTTCATAGACCTACCTTATCACACTGAAAATCAACATTAGCCCTTTCTCCTATGCACCTTTTGGTCTTCATTTGACCCTTGAAGCCTTTAATTATATCCTCAAATAGACTAGATTATGCAAATCCAGCAAGCTGGCCCTTCTAAGTTCTAACCATCAAGCCCATACTCTATCTAGAAACTGTTAAAACCTTTTCTACCTAATGCTTCTCCATTTTTTTCTTCCTTGCTCTTCCCCAAAATCACCACGTGCTCTATTTTTATAGCACTAAAAAATCTTCTTTTCAGCCCAAACTGCTAGCCAATCACGCCAAAATTAACCTTATAAACTCTTTCTCATATGACTTGGCCTGCCTTTGAACCATTAAAGGCTTAAACAACTCACTGTTCATACCCCTAAATACCACTAAAGTTCATTCAACAATGTCGCAAGTCCTTGGTTGGAAAACAGAACTCAAGTCCTACCAAACCAAACTAAGTCTTGTATCCAAATCAATTGAGGACGGCTACCTGAATCATGTTTTCTACTCTGCTCTATCAAGGGCTATACAATCAATTAGGTTTAATAAATTAATATCATTTTTATCACAACACGCCATGTCAATTTACGACAACCAGCCCCCAACATTTCCAGTAACATCAATAGCATCATTTTCCTTTACTATTGCATCCACTAGCCTGTGTTGTAGGTAACTAAACCACCTTAGTCTAATTTCGTATAACTCATCTACCCCAACCCATTCATGAATATTCCCACCTCTAATGTTATCTTCCCTAATTTTACACCAGTAGAGTGACCTACAGTTAATGAATTCTAATTAGAAATGTATCACGAGAAAGACATACAAACCGACACATACTAATTAAGAGACAAAAAATGCTTCAAATTATGAGTGATATAAATACACAAAAGGAGGAACCAAAAACTCATTAGAATTCGACATTAGATTAATACCAACATCGACCAAAAGCTGTCCGAAAATAACAACAAAACAAAACGCACATACAATCAAGGAGATATACTGATGGTATCTTTGTATATAGAGTGAGTAACAAAAATGGAGAACCTGTCGCGGATCTGAAGCTGGTCGATCGTGGCGGCCATCTTCAACTTATCTGCTTCTGGAAGAGAGTCGAGGTCTCCCAGCATGCTCTTGTCCATCTTCGAAAATTTGATTGGACAATTGTTGGAGGATTTTCCGATTTGGGGGGAATACCTACAGTTAGCTGGCTCACTTCTTGGACAACTTGCGTCCCTCTAAAACCCTAGCGATCGCATGAACTTGGTACTGTAGTGACGCACGTTATTCGCAAAAGCGTCCTTCAAAATTGTTTTTTGATTAATTTTCAATTTTATTCTTTACATCATTTTATTTTTATCTAATTTGTCTCTAGATTATTAATTTTTTTAAATAGTTCTAAAACTTTCTTCGTGAGGGTTGGTTAAGTAACGAGAACTGTGATTTATAATTAATTTTATTTTTATCTCTTAAATTATTTTATTTTTATTTATTTCATCCTTAAATTTTTATTTTTGTCTAAACAATCCCAAATGTATGTAATTTTGCACGAAAAGAGAAAAAAACACTTTACTTTTTTAACAGTACTGGAGACAAATTATTGAAAAAAATTGAATTGATCCAAAAATTTCTAAAATTTTTTCTTCATTTCAGGGGTTTTACCTCAATGATGCCTTTGTTTTTATTTCTGTCTATCTAAATTCATTTTTTGTGTATTAAATACCTTGAGAAATTCTTTGCAAACACCCCAAAAGTATATTTGAGTGGATTTAATTTCATTTTGTAATGTCTTGTTGTCTGGAAAGACTTTTTTCAAGTGTTCCAAATGCTCTTCACATGACTGGGATCTGAAGACAACGTCATTAATGTAACAATCCACGAAATCGCCAATGTGTTCATGAAAAATCGTATTCATAGCCCTCTAATACGTAGCACCAACATTCTTTAACCTTAACGGTATTTTGACTCATTCGAATGTGTCAATGTTGTTTGGGCATTGTCAGGCTATTTTATGAACATCTCCATCAGCTATACATATCTGATTATAACTAGAATGATCATCAATCATAGACAAGATATCTAGCTAACTTGTTGACCAAGAGATCAACAATTGGTATGGGATACTCGTCATTAAGAGTTGCAGTGTTTAAATTGCGAAAATCTATACACATTCCCAACTTGTCATTTTTCTTGATTACTAGGACTACGTTAGACAACCATTCAACATATATGGTTGTTCTAATGAACCCGGCCTCAACTAATTTGGAGATTTCCTCCTTGATTTTTGTAATTACTTCAGAAATCATTCTCCTACATTGATGTATAAATGGCTTGTGGAGAGGTTTGATTGATAACCTATGTTCCACCAAATTTCTGTCTAAACTTGACAATTCATTATAATTCCAAGCAAAACAATCCTTATATTCTTGTAACGCAGCAATGAGCTCAGGACATATTTCAAACATAAAGCATTTACTAATAAATAATTGCATTGGATTGACGTCATTCCCTAAATTAATTTCTTCTAGAGGATCCTGTGAAATGACTTCAATTGATCTCTGATCTATCGCTTCACCTGCCAAATCTTCAATGTCACACCTGTGCAACTCAAGTTCATGCTTTTCATCTTCGAAAATAAGATATCCCTATGTAATCTCTTCTTGGGTTTTTTGTTTTATTTCTAGGGCTATATATTTGACTATGGGTACTGAACTGACCTTTCTTGTTCTTCATCCGACTTAGAGCCAAGCAATGTCATCTTTAGGGACGCCTGACTCATATTTGACAGTTTGTTTGAGTTTGGATCTTAACTATGCAAATTTTTTTATATCCAAATCGTTGGTTGGATGCATGGTAGTTGTTAAAGTACTGAGTGGAATGATTTTAGCCTTATACATTTTTGCTTCGGCAAAATTTGTAGTAGTCTTAAGATGATGGGGATTTGCTTTTACTTCCGTAGTTCCCACTTCTTCTCCCTTCTCGTACTTTATGACCATCAACTATTGATGCATGGAAGAAAGAATACATTCATTGACGTGTATCAAATCTCTCCCTAGTAATGCATTATATTTGGCTGTGGAGTTAATTACGAAAAACATCCATCTTGATTTCCACAACTTCGGGCATGATCGAAAGGATTCCCTTTGCATGTTGACTATCTTTAATAAACCCAGCAATCGTGATACTCATAGGGAATTTTAGCTTATTTTTTCTCAACTTTTTCAAAATCTAAAAAGGGAGGATGTTTACAGTAGTGCCATTATTTACAAGCACTTGATTTAGGAGAGGCCCATCGAATATGGATTGTAGATATAAGGGTTTTACATGTTGCTTCGTGGTCTTGGTGGGTAGCTTAGAAGGTAAAAATTATCGATATGGAAAGCACTTATGATCAGAGGATTTTTCACTTTTGAATCTGAAGTGTAGTTAAAAGTAGTTTCAACTGACTCCAGAATTATTTCAATATCATAAGCAACAATTGCGATTTCATCTCTATGATTACTCCATGTTGCTGCATCTTTGACTTTTTCACGTCGCAGATATATGGTCATCCCAATCTTCTAAAATTGAATCTCCGCAAAGGCACTGGTTCTTTGAGATCCAATTATTTAATTTGCAAAGAAGGATACACATACCATGTTGATTGGCACTTTCGAGAAAGTTTCAAACTTGATCATATCTGCCTGGATCTCTTGCTTAGAGCTTTCCTTCTCTGCTTTTGACTTCAACTCAGAGGAGTCTTCCTGGGTTGACACTCCCATGGGTGTAGGTTCCTCATTCAGCCCTTCCTGTTCTACAATCATTGCCTCGAGTAGTATTGATTGATAGTTGGCTAAGGAATTGGGCGACATTGGAGTATCATTTTCTAACCCATCATCTTGTAGGAGAGCTGATTCAACAACTTTCAATGTTTGGTTTTCCTTCTCTCGGAGTTGTCGGTGTAGTTCCTCAAAATGATCCTCCTTTGAGTTTCTTAAAAATCTTGAATCGGACTTGGATCTCATCCTTGTAGGGTCTCCGGGTAATGTTTATTCTTACTGAAGTTTTCTCTTTTGTGTTCGAGACAACATTGGAACAATCTGTGGTATCTTCGTTTTTGAATTTTGAAGCAATACCCATTGCTTAGGGGCTAATTGGGGTGGTTTCAACATCTTTGTTCCTTCTTTGGACAGTTCCTTGTAACATTGGAATAAATCTAGCTTGACCTATTTCGAGAACCAATCGGGCACTCCTTTCACGAGGGTGAATTCATCCGAATTTTCTTTATTTTACTTGCCCAAATCAAATTTCTTTAAAAGTTGAGATTCCCTTCTTGAAATTGACTGATTTGAACTTGTAGGGATGTTTCTTTTCTAAGACTTCCAATGCTTAGAGTTTTTCCCGTGTAAATGTTCACATTTCATTTTCAAGACAGACTTATCAAAAGCTCTCCTCATCTTTTCTGAAAAAAACTTCTCGCCACATTGATTGAGATATTTGAATAGTAAATAATTTGCTTTGCTGCTTAGCACATATACTTTATAATTTGCTCTCCTTATTTAAATTCTTTTTGTATTTATTGTTTGCGTCATTTTTTTATGGTCTATTGATTCGTTTCGATAAAATTTTTTTTAAAAATATAAAATTATGTCATAAAACTAAAATAAATTCACTAAAGACGAAAAAATAAGTCAACATAAGCGCTATTTTGAGCTTATTTTTTTGTCTTTTCTGAATTTTTTAAATTTTTGGACATAATTTTATATATTTTTAAAATATCTTGTAGAGATGAACTAACAACTATTAAAAAATTAATGCAAAACAAAAAATCATAAAAAAGTTTCAAATAAAAACAAAAAAATAATTAGACAATAGTGCGATAATTATCACAGGTCAAATGAATCCAGTATGTACTTAGCAATCCATAACTATGCATGTAAAAAAGATAGAAATTTATTGCTCAAAATAAATATGCATGATTAAAATTGAGACATTTGTAATACAAAAACTAATACATAAATATTTAGGTCTACGATGGTGGTCGATGCAACATTAGCATTATACGTATTTTTCTATGTATTAATTAAACTAAATTTGCATATACATTGCGTGTGTTCGGACTGTAGTTAGAGATAAAATAACTTAGACAATTGTATTGTCACTCCAAAAAATTACTGTTTGATTTTCAGTAGTGATTTTATACACAGACGTACATACCTTTAAACGTCCGTTACGATTTCCCAAACACTTCACAGTATACAAGACAATAACTTTGTTAAAATCCAGGTATATAAAACGGCAAATAAAGCCCCCATCGGTATGGTCACCACCCATGACGCCACAATCTCCCTCACCGTTTCCGCTCTAACGCTGTTAAGTCCCCTCGCGAACCCCACCCCCATCACCGCTCCAACCAGAGTATGCGTAGCCGATATAGGCAACCCCAATTTCGACGCGAACAGAACCACAGACGCCGCAGCAAATTCCGCCGCGAATCCTCTCGTCGGCGTTAACTCCGTTATCTTCTTCCCAATCGTCAGTATCACTCTGTACCCCCACATCATCAGCCCCGCCACGATCCCAAACCCTCCCCATGCCAAAACATCATGGGGAATCACAATCTCCGCACCACCGGTCCCACCTTGGAGAATCGATAAGGCCGCGGCCAATGGGCCGATCGCGTTTGACACGTCATTTCCGCCGTGAGCAAAGGACATGAAACAGGCCGACATTACTTGCATGTATCCAAACACACCGTAGACGATTTCCAGTTGGGTGCCTTTTGGGCCGGCGACGTCGGTGAGGAATCCGATGGTTTTGATTTTGGCTGTGGTGGGTTCCTTGGCGGAATCGGATTCTGTTGAGGAGTTTAATTTGACAAGGAGGTGACCGAGTTGTCTCCGGATGATTCTGTTGACTAAGATTGCACCGGCGGTGCCACAGGCTAGAGCTTGGATTAGAGCTATGAGGAGGGTTTTGCTGAGTGGGAAGGCGGCGAATGAGATTCCGGTGACGCCTACGAAGACGGCGATTGGTGCTGCTGCTGCGGCGGCTTGTCCGGGGTTTGGAGCACTGTAAACGAACTGAGGAAAAGTAGAGGGGTTTAGAATTGCTCACAACATTTTAAAACTTGTACTGGCAACTTACATTTTTTATTCTTTTCAAATTTTATGTTAAATTTTATAAATTATTAATTAACTTTGATAAAAGAAATAAAAAATAGAAAAATTGTGAATAATTTTATTTCCTTTGATTCATATTTTTTTATTTTTATAATTTCTTCTGTCAAAAGAAATTAATATAAAAGTAACGAAATCAAAAGGAATTATGAAATAATTTAAAAAAGTTACACCAAACAAGTTTTTAGATTTTGTTTAATATGACAAATACTGAAATAATATATAATTAGATTTTCAATAGATGGTTTTCCAGAAATCGAGAACGACTATTTAATGTTTTTAAAAAAAAAAATAATAAGTCATGCTTTTCGTTCAAAAAACAGCCATCCAAACAAGTTTTATGAAAATCTAATTGTGAAAATTACAACGCATAAATGTATTTAGAATTGTGATTCAAATACTAATTCAGTGTGTGTGTGTGTGTGTGAGAGAGAGAGAGAGAGAGAGAGAGAGAGAGAGCATACCCTTCGGATGCATTTGTAGACGAGAAATGAGACGAGTGCTCCCATTAAAGGTGAGATCACCCATGAAGAAGTCACCCTTGCCAGTGAACTCCAGAAGACAGCTCCAGGTCCCCCATACACAAGCCCAAATCCAACCATTGATCCTACAATGCAGTGTGTTGTGGAGACAGGCCAACCATAATATGATGCCACCTGAATTCATGCTATATTCTTATTGCCAGAAAACCAAAGCCCAGGATGTACGTAGCCATGCATCCAAGAAAAAAAAAAATGCATATAAAACATGTTTACTGATACGGTATGGGAATACAATATAGTACATATTGTGTTTGGATACAAAGATATAAGAAAATTTAAAGACAAATAAGCAACGGGTATAATTCTTTTTATCACGGTTAATCATATTTTCATGGAAGCAAGGCCCAAAATGTTGGCATTGATTCCAAAATGCATAAGAGGTGAACAAGTACATAATTTGCCAAAGCACATGCAAGTATGCAACAGAGAGATCAAATTCTTAAGGAAAGTTTATTTAGTGTGATAGGTATTGCTGTTAAAGGGTGTACTTGGATACTATCTCTCATTCAGAATGTGTACTTGGATACTACCTCTTATTCAGACTACTGGAAAATAGCACCTTCTGCTAATGTATATTTTTTGAGGAGCAGCTCAGCTCATCTCTGGTCCTAAAATAAAGTTGAGTGTCTAGTTTTGTCCATTTGTAGGTTTTTTTTTGTGCTCATTTTGATAATTAAAATTATTTATTTTTACTTGTGGGCCAACAATATTAGTTTGTGTTAGGTCTTTTTATGTTGTTATTGGGCCTTTTTCTTTTGTTAAGCCTATCTCATGTGTAACGGTTTTCTCTATATATTTGTTGTGGAATGAGAAAGCAAGAAAGAGGAGCCCCATCTCTGAACAGGCAAACCCTGTCCTCTGTTTTTCTCTCTCCCCCAAAACAACTGGCAGCTCACTCTTCTTCTTCGAAACTTTGTTTTCACTTCACAAAAACCAAACATAGTTTAGGAGTAATGGTAACATAAGTCTTATCAGAGTTTTGGTGGATCAAATCAACTTGAAAGTGAAGATTTGTGAGGGAGAAACAAAACTCTAGAAAGTTTACAGCAATGGCAAGTTCAAGAAATCAAAACATCATAGCTCCACAACTTGATTTTTCACTCTTCAGTGGAGAAAACTATGATTTTTGGAGTTCGAAGATGAGGACCCAAGTTTGGTCAAATGATGCTAGGGAATATGAGAAATAAGGGTTTAAAGATTTTGAAGGTGTGGAGGTTTGACAAATGAGCAAAAGCAACAATGAAGGTAGATGAGAGGAAGAATGCAAAAACTCTCTTCATAATTCAACAAGAGATTACCGACAATAGTTTTTCAAGAATCATTAATCAAACCAAAGCAAAGATGGCATGTAATATTCTCTACAATGAGTATAGAGAGGCAACTCGATGGTAAAAACCTTCAAACTCTAATCATTAAGAAGAGATTTTGAGAATATTAAAATAACGGATGTAGAATGCTTGAATGATTACTTTTCTAGACTTACGGAAGTTGTTAATCAAGTGAGACCATATGGGGGGAATGTTTCTAGCCAAAAAATTACTGAGAAAATCTTGATTCCATTGTCGTCGAAGTATAATTCTATTGTTATCGCTATTAAAAATACTCAAGATATTACCACTTTTAGTGTTGATGAATTGATGGGTTCCATTAAATCATGTGAGCAAAGGTTGAGTAGGTAATCCGAAAAATCAATTGAAACTGTCTTTCAATCTACGCTAGATGTTAGTACCCCTAAACCCCAAGAAAGATGATCATTTTGAAGTCCTAATCAATTTAAAGGAAAAAAAACTCTGAGATGTTATTTGGTGTAAGTGTTTTAGAAAATAATTTGGGAGTTAAAATCTTTCGGCATTTTCGAGGTGTGTGTGTGTCTCTCTCTTCTTTTATATAGAAATAGATATTATTTGGGAAAAAAGTAAAAATGTTTGCGAAATTTTTTTCCAAACAAGTTCAGAAAAATATTTGAGAAAAAATTTTCCAAATAAGCAAACGAACACAGCCTAAAAATATTGAACGAGAAGAAGGAAGAAATGATAGAGGAAGAGGAAGAGGAAGAAACATTTTTCAAAGAGGAAGAGGAAACAATTTTTAAACTAGGAAAAATAATGAGCCCGCTCAATAAAAGGGTGGAATTTGTGAAGGAAGTAGCCATGTTGATAAAAATTGTTAGTTTTGGGAAAAGCTGCAATGTTAAAATTGCAAAAAGTTTAGTCATGTCCAAAATAATTGCCGACTCACAAACAATAGGTTAATTACTTTGAAGAGCAAAAATTTGAAGGAAACATGTTTTATGCTTGTCACGAGGCTTCGGAGTAAAAGAATGATGTGTGATTTCTCGACTAATTTCTGAGAACCAATCCCAATGTCCACTTATAGAGATCCCAATCAAAGCCAAAGAAAAATTTTGTATGAATTGATCCCATAAAGATTGATAACACCTGAAAAGTTTCGAATAAAAAACATTAAGAGAAAAAAATTTCCTAAGTTTTAACCATTAGCCAACCCCATAGGTTAACTTCCGAACTTCTTCATACATCAATTGAGAATTTTGCTCCATTTTAAAACATTGACCCCACAATTATGATAAGATTGCCCCAAATATAAAACAACTCTACTAAAATTACATAATTGACTAATTTTAACACTAGGATTTTGTTAACCGCCACTTAGCACAAGATAATACACACATTTATGCTAATACACACATTTTACGGATGTTAATATGTATTTACAGATTGGTATGCACTATTCACATATATTGAGCACTTTTTTCACATTAATTGTTACCCTAAAGGAAATCGTTATCGTCTTTTAGTGTTAGTATGTATACATTGTCTAATAAATAAGTTTACTAATACATCAAGTTGTATATCAAAGTGTATATTATGCCTACGTGACATATCATTATTATAAGACAAAATGTAAAAATGAACCTCATGAATTTGATATGTGTTCAAATTAGTAGATTTCACATAGACATGATGTATAACTTAATATGCAGCTTGATGTGTTAGTAGCATTACTCTTATCTAATTGGCAAATCAAAGAAAGATTGACCCCCATTGTTCAAAAATTCTAGTTTCGTCCCTGCCAATACAATGATAAAATCAAGTGATGCTTATGATTAATCTCTTCCTAATTTTCAGCTCCAAAAAGGGAAACAAAGAAGAGAAAATGATTCTGCCTATATAATACACTGATAACAATTCCTTTTAGCTTCCAGTAGGACAAGGCATCTTGCACAAGATTTATTCCAGTTTACTGAGTCTTTACTCTAGTTCAATGATACTTATTAATAGAAGAAATAGAATAAAACAAAGACTTCGAATTAATTGATGATGAATGTCAAAGGTAGCAGCTATACTTGCTATAAAAACAAACAAAAAACACCCTCAATAATTTGACTTGTCTGATGAAGGCATATCTTGTATAATAAACAATCACTTCACAACACCAATCTTTAATTTCCCCTCCGCTGCTAAGTGCTAATCACCAATATATTAAGGAATGTAGTCCCAAGATTTCAGTAACCACTCAAAGCATTGGATTTTGGACAAAATATGGTTATAACAAAACAGGAGAAGTGAAATGTACCTGCAACCATGTACCAGCAGCAGCCAAAGAAGAAAGCAATCCAGCGAAAAGCAGAGTATCCTTCCCTTGAAAAACATTTGCAACAAGTATTCCTTTCTGCATTGTACTAGTCACATGAGTCCCCATTAAGAATGCCCCAGAGAACTCCAGCACCGCCGCCGTGAACACCGCCTGCCTAAGTGACAAGGCCCCGGACCCCACCGAGGTCCCCATGGCATTGGCCACGTCATTTGCCCCAATATTCCAAGCCATGAAAAATCCAAACAGAAGAGTTGCATATGAGAGCAACTTGGTCTTTAACCCCAACCCTAGAGCCATAGATTTCATGAAAAAAGGAAGAGTCAGAGCTGCAAATGCTATGCAAATTGATATACCAGAAGCTGTGCTTGATGACATGTCAAGGGCCTTTGCCATTCCTCCAGACGATGGTTCGGCATCGGGTTTTGAATTTTCTTGATTTTCTTGGCCTTCTTCACCTTCTGCAAAAGAGGATAAGGCAGCAAAAGGGTGTGTGATTCTACTTGATTTTGGTCTTAAATTCGAAAGAGATGTTTTGGGTACAAGTGAGTTTTGCTTCAGAAGGAGAGAAGTGTTACGGATTAGTGAAGAAGAACAAAATCTGGGAAGATAGAGGTGATAGTTATGGAGGAGGAAAGCTTGTGGATTTGTGATTCTGGTAAATGATAAGGGAGTCATGATTTAATAGGAGCAGTGAGAGGATGGAGGTGGAGAGAAAAAGTTGAGGGGAGAGAAGGGAATATGGGATTATTCAGGTAGATTCTTGGGCCATGGAAAGTAGAGGTGGAGGAGAAAGAAGGAGAAGAGTAGGTGGTGGAGGAGGAAGAATGGAGGAGTGTGCATTCTTCGGATTGATTTTGGATTTTCTTTATCTTTTTCTTTTTTTGGTGAAAAAGAAGAGTGGAGAGTGGATTTGGCTGCTTGCTTTGGTGGATTGGAACGAGTGGTGGGAGTGCTATTTCAAGGGAATTCCACGACAGGATTTAGATACCCCTATTATCCGCTATAAGAAACATCACCAAAGAGAGCGCGACGTATAGCTTGACTCTATATTATTGTCCACTTATAGCAGTACTGTTTTGTCATTGTACGTTGGTTATGTTATGTAATAGGGCTGCAAACGATTCAAATCGGGCCGAGTTTTTCAGCTAGCCACGAATATCGTGCATTATGCTCGATACAAGTGTCTATCTTGTAAATAAAATTCTTGTTACCGGAAATTTACGTTAACTTAGAAATGAAAATTGAGAGGAAGCTCAATTTCGGATAAATTTGTGAGAGAACTCTCTATTTGTCTCTTGACATATATACTTAAGGGAAACAGAACTAATAAATTATATGTATAAAAATAAATATTTGTTAATAAACCTATAAAAACATGATTTAAATTTAATCTAAGACTATCAGGTTCATAATCAGTTCATTTATTAATGAGACTTGCTTGGGTTAGGATTGTTTAGTAGACGAATTGAATTTAAATGAGCCCTTACCCGATCGAGCCTTAATTGTACATTGTTTCTTAGAAGATAAGGCTATGAGATTAGGACCCAAATACACACAATACCTTGTTGCAGAATTTTGATCCAACACATCCCCAGCCCAATCAGAATCAGAATAGCCTTGAAGAAAAAAGAACCAGGCTGGAACAATCCTTGTGAAAGTTATCCTTTAATATATCCCAAAATGCGAAACATGGTAGGGTTATGCATGTGCTGGCAAACAGTATTAACAAAATGAGTTATTTCAGTCTAGTGACGTCAAATACTGAAGAGAACCCACAATACTTTGATATTGTTTAACATTAGGAAAGGAATAGAAGAGTGAGCAACATCAGGTTTAACAGAAGGTAGAATAAAACTAAGCTTACGATCTTGCATACCATCTCTGTGAAGAAGGTCCATAGCATACTTGCTTTGAGACATAAATAAAGAAGAGCCAAGCTTTTGGATCCAGAAAATAACTCAGACATCCCAAATCTTTCATGGCAAATTTAGAACTCAATTGTTGAATGACTTCGATAACAAGATATGGGTTACTACCTGTGATGACTATATCATCAACATAGTCTACACGAAGAATCAGATCTAATCCTTGTTTGAGAACAAAAAATGAAGTGTCAATTTTACTATTAACAAAGCCATGGACTTGCAAAAACTGAGAGAGCACTGAACACCAAACTCTAGAGGCCTGCCAAAGGCCATATAAAGACTTTTGCAACTTGCAAACATGACTAGGAGAAGAAGAGTTCAGATATATAGGAGGTTGTTTCACGAAGACCTCTTCTTGAAGAATGCCATGAAGAAAGGCATTAGGCATTAGGCACATCAAGCAATACTAAGAACAATCCTCAATGTAGGTTTTTAAATGCTGGACTAAATATTTTAGTAAAATCCAAACCTACCTCTTGTTGGTTACCATTAGCAACTAAACGAGCTTTGTACCTAGAAATAGAACCATCAAAATTTCTTTTAATTTTGAAAATCCATTGTCAACTAATTACATTAGCTTGCACTAAACGAGGAACAAGCACCGAAGTGCCTTGTTGAACAAGAGCATTATACTCATCTTGCATGGCTACCTTCCAAACTAGATGTTTAATTGCTTCAACATAAGATTTGAGTTCGCTAGATAAAAGATCAGTAGAGATGGCTGTTAAAGAAATAGGATGTTTGGGCTTAAAGATACCACTTTTGGATCTAGTAACCATAGAATGTGAAGGAACAAAAACAGGAGGGGTAGTGTCTGAAGAACAAGTAGGGGAAGGCAAGAGAGAAGAAGAAGTAGGAGAACAAGAAAAGGGAAGAGAAACTGGAGAAAAAATATTAGTAGACCTATTGGGAACTGCGGGAGTAGCCGAAGAAGAAGTTGAAGGAAGAGTATAGCAAGGACTGGGATGAAAAACAGATTGAAAAGAAGAATCACAAAGGTAAAGAGGAATGTGAAATTTGGGAGGAACCACAGATGGAGTAGAAGAAACATAATGAGATTTTGGACAAAAGGAACTCGTATGGAAAATCTACCTCAAGAAATTTAACATGTCGAGACACATATTTTGTATGAGACATGATCTAGACATCTAAAACTCTTAGAAGTAGAACAATAACCCAAGAAGACACAAGGTTTAGATTTAGGAGAAAGTTTATTCAAGGCATATGGTTTGAGCCATGAGAAACAACCACCACCAAATGGTTTGAGAGAAGAGTAGTCAAGGAATTTTTTGAAACAACTAAATATATAAGGAATTTTGAATTGATTCGTTGGGACGGGAAGCCTATTGAGCAAATACACAACTATTGTTAAGGTTTCCAGCCAAAAACTAGTAGGTAAAGAAGCTTGATGTAACAGAGTAAGATTTGTTTCAAGAACGTGTCGATGTTTTCTTTCAGTAGCACCATTTTGTTCAGGGGTAGTTGGACATGAAGTTTGTTGAATGATGCCAAAAGTGCAAAACAAATGAGATAGGTACCGGTTAACAAACTCACCTCCATTATCGGACCTAAAAGCCTTAATTGAAACATTAAACTAATTCTTCACATATGCTATAAATCGATTGACACCGAGTTGAACTTGACATTTGGTTTTGAGAGGAAAAGTCCAAACATATTTGGTGTAATCATCCAGAATCAATAAGCAGTATTTAAAATGTTGAAAGGAAGCAACAGGGGATGGACCCATATATCCATATGTAAAAGTTCAAAAGGAGCAACTATAACGGTAGTGGAAATAGGAAAACACATTTTATGGCTTTTGGTCATGTTATAGCAATAGCAGGAAAATTGAAAAAGTTTGAGAACATGTAAATGCAATTGATTTATTAAAGATTGAAAAGAGTGGAACTGGGATGATCTAGTCGTTGATGCCAAAGTAAAGTTGATGATGGTTGAGCCACAAGAGCAATGGAAGAAGGAGATTCAGTATAAATGTTGAGTAGATAAATTCTCTTGAGACAAGGACCCTGATGAAAAGGAGCGTTGGTTTGAATGTCCTGAATCAAGAAGCAAGAAGAGTCAAAAGTAAGCTTATAATGATCATCTTTAGCAAATTGAGAAAATTGATGCTAAATTATGTGAAATATTGGAAACATGATAGACATTATGAAGAGAAAAATGAGAACTAGGAGAGAAGAGATGAGTTGACCGGTATGAGTAATAGGTAAAGTAGAACCATTTTCAACCAAAACACCATCATACCCAATATGTGGTTGTTGAGTAATCAAATGAGACATATCATTAGTAAAATGAGAAGAAGCACCACTATCAAAATACCAATTACCTTGAGGCGGTGGTGAAATCAGAGGAGAGCTTTATAGAGAGATTGATTGAGCAGAAAAAGCAATAGATTGAAAGGTGAAGTAACCTATGTATAATGAGCTTGAGGTGAAAAAGAAGACTGGCGATATAGATTAAAAGGAGGTGTATAAAATGAGGAATTTGAGAAAGAAGAAGTATAAGGTGAAGGCCTATTGTGAGGAAAAGAACCAAAAGAAAAAATAGCAGGAGAAGAAGAACCACTAGTTTGAGAACATTGTGAGGATGAGAAGAACCGGTTTGTAGAACAAATGAATGAAATCTATATTAAGACCGATTGAAATTGTAGTGAAGATTTAATCTATGATAGCAAGAAAGAGTAGTATGATTTACTTTACCACAAATTTGACAGCCATTAAGAGGAAAATCAGTAGACCAATTATTAGGAGAAGATTTAAAACATTTTTCTTTGTTGAAGAACTTTGGTCCTTTAGAAAACTGAAAAAAAATGAAAAATAATTCCGAAAAGGGAAAAAATATGAACCAAAAGAATATGGAACTGAAGTAAATGAGTGTGAAACACCTTATGTAGAACCAATTGAATTAGATGCAGACACATTGTTACCAAAATTCACAGAATATCCAGGTCCATTACTGTTAGGCTGTGTTGCAACCAGAACTGTTGAAGTATCAGGAACTGAGACAGACAAATTATTCTTGCTCATAAGAAAATCCCCAACATTCAGAAATGAAACTAATTTGTAAATGTAAAAGGTTCTATTCTAGTTCATATTGTAGTCTTAACTGAATCATATTCGGCAGGTAAACCATTGACAACATAAAAAACCAAATCCTCATCATCAACTGAAGCTCTAGAAGCATTAAGCTTATGAGAGTATTCTTTTATTGTATTAAGATAGGATTCCATAGACGAAGTCTTCATTAGGTTGAATAATTTTCTTTTTAGATCATGAACATGAATCTTCGATAATCCGCTATACCTTTTCATCAAAGCAATCCACACTACATAGTCATGTTTTAGATCTAAAATGTGAAATTTATGAAGGAGAAATCGAAGTGATTATGCAGGAAATTAGATGTCCACCAATTAATTTCCATTTCACATATTCAGGATTATGTATAACATTTTGACTTGAATCGATTATCTCCGGTGAAGGAGCCACATTAGTTCCATCGACAAAATCAAGGTAACTAGTGGCACTCAAAGCGTTATGTACTTGATTCTTCCAAAGTATGTAATTGCTTGAATCAAGTTTGATTGTTACAAAAGAGCGAAAGTTCGAGATGAGAAATACCAATGATGATGGTAGATTAATCATTTCAGTTATGTACTTGATTCTTCCAAAGTATGTAATTGCTTGAATCAAGTTTGATTGTTACAAAAGAGTGAAAGTTCGAGATGAGAAATACCAATGATGATGGTAGATTAATCATTTCAGCCATGGATTAATCTTGATACTCCTTGAATTTCAACAACAAATGTAGAACCTCAGAATTAAAAAAATGACGCAAGTCAATAGCTTTGACACCACAAAGAAATTTACAACTCAATTTAGGCAAATCTGATCAATAGTAGATGTGCTCTCATTATCTTAATTGAATATTTAGTTGTACAAGATCGCCAACGACTTCACCTAAATCACCAAAAGGATCTATGTCATGATCCTCTACCTCTGGATCTATGATCTAGTCAGCAAAAACCTCGTGTCCATCTCCTAGCAACATAGGCTTGTCCATCTCGTGCTTCGAATCAGACATCTGACACTATAAAATAGTCATATGTTAGACTTACAATAATAACGCATAATAGCTAAACAAAATAACTTATATGCACTGAAGAACTGAAAGCAAGACAACACCAAAGAAATCTATCTATTGCAGAAAAGAAACATTTGACAATGTGGACTATCCATCTCCTCAAGGTCGTAGGGTGGTTAAACCTAAATTCTGATACCAAATTGGTAACGCCTGACTTTGTGAGACATTAATTTAAATATTTTAATTTTTTGGTTTGTTATTTAAAAATAGATATTAAAGAAAAACTCCATTTCTATTATTAAAAATCAGAAAATACAACAAATCAAAGTTTTAAGAGTACATATGATAAAATGACATAAGTACCCTTTTCGGTGTACATCATCATTTTAAAATAAATAATAGAGCTACTAAGGGTGATGCAGCCAGACATTGCCAAAGTCTTCTTATGTCGCTCCGAGCTCCTCTCGCTCCGGCGGATTCTCCAACTGCTCTGCAACATCTGGTATGAAGCGTTAAGGGTAGAAAAGTTGCTTCGATGAGTAATGAAACTCGGTAGTGAAAATCAACCAAAAACCAAACAGACGTGCAGTAAGATATATGATAGTTCTAGAATAGCAAGCGAAGTAAATTGTTCAGTGAAGTAAACTGTTCAATAAAGTAAACACGTAGATTTGTTATGCTTTCGTTCTTTTAATGTTCCAAGGAATCCCCTTTTTCCTCAGAATCCCGTTCTTTCCCAACTTATCTAACATATAGCATTTAGTTGAGATTGACAGGTCCTTACCTAGGTAAGAAAGGGATCTTCTACTGTTCACTCAAATCAATAATTATTTCACTCTAGTTGGATCTGATCAAATACGTGACTTTGCCAGGTCAAGTACTAACGAACCTTGGCCGATTTTCCTTTATCGGCGCAAGGACGTCCAAGACGTTGACCATCACTCTCTCAGAGTTCAGAGCTGTCGACACAGATGTCTCTGAAATCACCTCCAACTACGTCACCCATCTCCTAGTTTGGGCCCTTTAAATCAACTAACGGGACGACGCTCAATGAGACTCAAACCCACATGGAACAAAACTTGGCACGACGCCCAGAATATCACTTGTCACGATGGCTGTCAACACCGATTATCAACTTTCATTTTAGCGTCTCCTACTTGTTCTCTACATAATTTCACTACTTATAATGTTCATCCAACACCCTCCATTATCTTGTTACGAGTGACATTCGCACTGGTGTTCCTAACATAAGTTCGAGGTTTACACAAATAATCCGCAATCATATACTATGTTTATTCTACTATGATTTGGTAGCGTAGTGACTTTATTAACATTAAGCTCAACAATCATGTCTCTTATCAATGATGGTCAACACGACAGTTATAAAACCTAATAATTAGCAACACCTCGGGCAATACGATGATTGTACCCGGAACATCCATATCACTCATACAACCAAATTCACACAAACCTACCCTACAATATTAGGTACATATGCATACTCCATTAACAGAATAACAACATACAATCATGATCAAAGTTGGTCAACCTGCTATTACGAAATTCAACGGGGACCCATGCATAAAACATAGCATGAGTGTATACTTGTGCAGTGTGTTCATGCAACTAGGGGTGAAATACAATATGAAAATCTAGCCCATAATGGCCAAGCAACATGCTAAAACTTGTTGGAATTTAACAGGTCGCTCGAGCGGCCTAGAGCTCACTCGAGCGGTCTACTAAATTACAGGTTCTAACTTCTTGGCTATTGGGTCAGATTCTAACAGAAATAAAAAAGGTCGCTTGATTGACCAAAGCTCACTCGAGCAGTCTATCGTGAGTTTTAAAGTTTCTGCAGAAATTCAATACGATCCAAACCCTAATATATGATTATGGTCTAAAATAGAAATTAAAGTCGAAAATAGAAGCTTTGCGAGTTAAAAACCATTTTTCCCTTATCAATTAAACAAATCTAACAATGAACGAAATGAATCTCGTGAAATCTCAAAATGAAACAGTAAACCCTATTATGCTTTTTTAACAAAAAATCAATGAATAACCTATTGTAGTCGAGACCCTAAAGGTTGGTGGTGAAATCCTTACCTTAAATCGATGAATCAACAATGCACAACTTTAGATTTGTTTTAATAGAGTTTTCCCTTTCAAAGCTTTCGAAAATACTCTCAACTCTCTCTCTCTCTCTCACAACTTTAAATTTTGTGATTTGTGAATAAAAATGAACGATTAACCATGTTTAAGTAGGAATTTAACCCAATAACATGCAATCAAAACCATAAAAACTGATTAATTTGAAAAAAAACGGAATTCCTCCATTAATGACCATCAACACAACCGATGTACGTTCAAGAATTTGAACAGATCGCTAAAGTGGTCTCAGCTCACCCAAACCAGCTCACAAAAAACAGGTTGCTCGAGCAACCTAAAAATCGCTCGAGCGAGCTCTATAATTAAGAAGCCCAAATTTAAATTACAAAAATAAAAACTGTATAGAAATTTAATTAAGATCTTGGGTTATTATAATCGTTGTCAACATGTTTTCTCCAAGTCCAACATGAATAATTTTTTAAACTTTTGGAGGTGATAAGTTACACTCTTCTTTCCAAGTATTTTTGCATCACTCCAAAATTGCGATGGAGCTGTAACGAAAGTCTTTTTGGAATTCAGAAACTAATGCGGTTATGAACAATTGAGGTAATGGGTAGTTTTTCAACCGCCAGAAGTTGTCAACATGTAGTTTTTCAGACTTTTCACATAATTGCTCCTGCAGTTTTTTAACTGCTAGCAATTTGAACATGTAAGTTTTCAGACTTCGAGGAATTTCTTAAGCACATTGAAATATGGATGTCTTAATAAAATGTTCACACCAAAAGAGTGTCCCCTTCATAATAGAATAAATAAGATGCCCAAACGACATATTTTTGGTTGCCCTTAAGGAGTCGAGTTCATTTGGGGAACAACATCGCTTTGGGAGTCCTTTTTGTAATGGGAGAGAAGTTAGATTCCAAACTAGGGTCATAATGAAGTTTGACGGAAATTGGAGGATTGAAAATGGAAATCTCAATTCCTTCAACCAAACACGCCCTTAAGTCCTAAGGTCTGCTCTTGGTGCAAGAGGGATCAAAAGATTCAAAACCATTACAACGTGACTCAGTCTCTTCGAATCTGAGGTGAATCAAACCCAGCCCTCCTCCCAACAATGGCCCCAAAACTAGAAACCCAAACGACCATCTCCTCATTATCGAATTTTCTTATCAAAATAAAGTTTTTCAAAAACTAATTAGCGAAATATGACAGAATTCAAACAATCTATAAAGTAGGACAAAACGCAATTTGTAATTGCATTTTTTGGTGATATGACATAATTCTTCTAGCGTGGAATCGGCACTAAAGTTGTACGCAATTTATATATGCGTTTTACAAAAATGCAAATTGCATTTGCATTTTTCACTGGTTTACCTTAGCACTAGTTCAGCGACTCCAAACTTGGACGATCTGATTCTCAGAGGCAGTCTCCCCAGCCCACGCAAATACGTAATCCATCCAAATCCAAATGAGGTTTAGTAGAAAAGATAAGGTTGTAGAAGACCGTGTTCATGAAAATCTGTATAAACTGGTTCCCCAATGGACAACATTGGATAAATTTATGACATCAAGAAGAAACTGAGATTCCATGATTGTAGCTTGTTAGGTCCAACAAAATATTCTAGTTGCTGAAAGCATTTCGACATTTGTTTGCTTTGCATAGGTTCACTAAGAATATTTAAGATTGTGTAGTTAACTTTCATAGCTATGTTGGACATCACGAATGGAAGTGATTAACAGACTCTTCCTTTGGTGATAGCTTATGTAATATGAGCACAGCTAGAAGGAGAAGCACTGAATAGTTACTTCTAAAATGAGAGGGCTGCTGGACTTCCTGCATGTACAACAGGTGTTCCCACTCCAATAGCCTTCATAGCTAGTGCACTTCACCCACTGGTTGGGTAAAACACAATTTGCTATTGCGTACACTATTGAAAAACGCAAATTCAAATTGTGTTTTGCCGCATATGTAAATTGTGTATAACTTTAGTACGGATTTCATACTGGAAAAATTATGTCATGTCATCGAAAAACACAATTTGTTTTGTTCTATTTTTAAAGATTATTTCCACAATTAGTTTGCGCAAAAGTTTTATTTTGATAAAAAATGTCTCATCATCCGCAGATCAAACCACCACAAACTCCTCCTCATCACTCGACCCACTCCTCCACATCCTCAGTATCGTCCCTTACAGCTTCATTCGCCTTCCAGGCCTCCGCCTAAAACTCCCCTCCCTCACCCTTCCTTCCCCATGACCGTGTACGCCCTCGTTCTCCTCACATACTTCATGGTCGTCTCTAGCATAGTCTAGGATCGCCACACTGGCGCTGTTAAACCGGTCGTCTTCCTTCTCGGTCGGGTCAACGGGCAGTACATTTTTTAGGGGCTCTCGTCCGGGTTCATGTTCGTTCTCGATGGGATGGGGATCGTGTTGTTGGATCTAGCCCTAGATCGGAATCAGCCAAGGAGCGTCAAAGTGTCGTTCGCTTCGGCCGGGGTTGTTTCTGTTGTGATTGGATACGTCATGAGTATGCTATTCCTTCGTATTAAGATCACTGCTTACCTACGATGAAACTTTCTTGTGGGTCTTACCGTTTTGGGGGGAGTGAACGTTTTTCGTGTTTTTTCAAGTAGATTTTGTGAGTGAATTTTTACAGGTTTGTTCTTGATTATACCTTGAGCTTTGTGGATTCTGCAAATTTTAAAATCATGCTTATAAGTGGGTCGTTGGCAGCTACATGGAAATTTGACTTCATATATTGATAATGTCTATGTATGCATCATGCTGCGGAAAATGAGTTAATAAAATGAAATAGATAATGTTGCTTCGACAAAATGAAATATACTTTGGTCGGATTACCCCTTTCTGGGGAGTGAATAATTTTTTGTGTTTTTCTAAGTCGAGTCGGGTACTGCACTTGAGGAATTCTTCTGGACTAAATGTTGATTTTGTGTATTGTGTGAATCTTAAATGCTTGCTTACAACTGGGCAGGTGTTGAAATGGAAAACCGACTTCATATAGGCGCATAGTTTTTATGTACAACTATGTTTGTTTGCTGAGGAATATGAGGAAATAACAGGAAATATGATTCATATTAGAAAACTTGAAATAGGATTCAGAGTCTTGCTTCGGTAGGAGAAAGATGGAATTTAACTAAAGTGCAATGTCGTTCTTATAATGGTTGACTTAATTCAGTTGGGTTTTACTGCTCAGTGAGATGGGGAATTATATGATTTTGCTATTGCTTTATTTTCCATTGCACGCTGCAGCCTGCCTGGTTGTTTTGGAGCTTTGTTTCATTTTCTCTCTCACTAATCTTGTCATGCAATTCCTGTCTGAAAACCTAAACCCTTGCCTAAATATCCGAAATGGGAAGGTTCTGTGACGCATTTCATTTCCTACTGTAAGCAAGATCAATTCTTTTGTTGTGTCTGTTATGCATGATTCTTTTGATTGTGCCAAGGATTTAGAATGGAGAAAAGAGATGCGTGAGACTAGTGAGCAAGATCAATTCTTTTGTTGTATCTGTTATGCACGATTCTTTCAATTGCGCCAAGGATTTAGAATGGAGAAAGAGATGCGTGAGACTAGTAAGCATGGACACTTGAACCTGGGAAAATGGAACGGAAATATGGGGTCTTTTATTGAAATCATTCGTCACAAGCCTTAGGCTAGAGGGAGAAGAAAGAAATTGAATAGAAAAGGCGGCGAGGAGGAAGGTTGGACACCAAGAAGGAGGAAGAGAATAATTTTCCAACGGGTAAGTGGTAACAACTAGATTCCTTTATTTTTATTTTTTGTAATTTCCTCTATGCATTGTGGTTTCGATCTTGAATTTAGTGACTTGGTTGTTTTGAAATCTGATAGTGGTACAATTGTTTGTTATTTTTTATCCCTAATTTTGTTGAAGTATGTTGGTTTTTTGTACGAATTTTGATTACACACACGTAACAGCTTACATTTTTTATTCAACTTTTTTGTCCTGATTTTTAGAAAGCTGACGTGTCTGAATGTCCGTATAGTGTTATGTCTGTGTTCTGTGGTGTCCTTGTCCCGTTTCAATGTTTGTGCTTCTCAGGTAGCACAAAGTCGAGTACACTTGAAGGTTAGGCTGAATAATGTGAAGGAGAAAAGAAGTGCAAAATACAATTGCATACAACAATAAGAGTGGTTGTGAATCTAATTTGTATGTTACCATTCAAGGGATCCAAAAGACGTGAGAAATTTCTAATGTGTGAAACACTAGGAGATTGCATTTGAACGGTATTTTCTAACTATCGGATAGGAGCAAAAGGATCAAAAAGTCATAGGCTCAGCTGAGTTGCTGCATAGGTCTTTTGTTGAGCTAGGGTGGGTGGAGGGGAACTTGGATATTTTCTTTTGAGGAAATGAATCATTTTCATACTGTGGAAAGTAGGAGCTGTTGAATATGTTCTTCTCTTAGCTTTGAAAGCCGTATATATTTGTCAGTGCTTCTAGTTTGTTTGCAATATTATGCATGTATACTATTCCCCTCTGCCACAATGCTGTTTCCGTTTTGGATGCTGGAAACATTAGTAGAGGAGAGTCACATATTTCATTTTGTGTGATCAATGAAATAGATTCAGTGGTCAAATATTGGGATGAGCATTTTACTTGCGTTCCAATCGAGAAAAACATCATGCTAATTCTTGTTGAAATTGCTAATTCTCCTCAGGACATAAAGCTGTATAATCCTCGACTATATGTTTCAATTCCATTTGATTGGATCTTGTTTCTTTATCGTACACAAATGCATGAATCTAAACTTTGATTAAAGATAGACATGCTGGATTGGACTTCCTGATCTTGTTATTGAAACTTCTTTTGCATTTTCTTTGTTCTAGGAAGGTTTGCTATGAGAAAGAAAACAAATGATCAAAAGACAGTTGTTTATAGTAGGTATTGTTTCCTAGCCGTTTGGATCGTGATGTGGTGAGAAACAGAAATGGACCAAGAAAAGTTCATCTTCTATCCTATTTCTCTTACTTGCCATATCTCACCTCCTTTTAGTTTTCCAAACAAGTGATAAGATTCTTTATTTTTTTTTCCTTTTAGTTTCCTTTCTTAGAATATGCTTATATTTTGATATTTGCATAAATTCTTGCACAAAATAGGTTTGCTATGCTATTTCTAAAGTTGATTTCCCTTGAGATGTTAATGAACAGAAAATTCACATTATTGTCTCTAGTCTGAGTACATGTTTTAACTTTCTTTATAATGTGACGAGGAGTGTAATTTTGTTCATCCTCTTTTAAAGTGAGTGAATATTACTCTCGTTTTCATTGGTTGAGATGGTGTAGATCCTGCTTCTGCAGTACACTTGTAATGAGGATGTGATCATCTCAACCAATGAGGGAAAGGGTAATGTTCATCCTAAAGTGAACAAGAGAAGCGCTGCGGATGAGCTTTCAAGTCGCGCATTTCACCTAAATCCTAATAGTGAGGATAATGCCTTGGATATCCTCATAGCTGTCGGTTTTCCCGCCTTCCACAGCATCTTGCTTTCTTGGGTGATTATTCAAAGATGAAATCCCTTGGCTTTCTTGTTAAAGTTGATTTTCCAAACGGTGAATGGAGATTGGAGACCGAAAGCGGTTTTGTGCGTGAGGAGTCTTTTTTGTTACTTATGGAGATGATTACTGTTCTCAGTTGTGTGAAAGTCACCAATGAAAATGAAAAATCAAATGAATCTAAAAAATCGATCTAAGAGGAAACAAAATAGGATCTATAACAATCAGTTGATATAAGATGTCTAAAGTTGAGGGAGAGTTTCATACGTTGATCAAAAAGTCTCGTAGGACCTGATTGATTTGACTTCGTGGGCGAATGCTGCTTGAGAGATTATGTTTCATGTGATTTTTTGTTTTTTGGTATTTGGTTGAATTGATTCACGTGACACGTGTGAATGATACACAGACATACTTAATTTAATATTCTTCTTGGGATTCGTGACTAAGTGCTCTGCCACTAATATTTTTGAAAGTTCTCCCAAGAAAAGGCATTCATAGAGTTGGTGATGATAATTTTATGAAAGGTATGAAGGAAAATAGATCTCATTTAGAAGTTTACACGATGTTTCACATCCAATTTATAGTGAATTTACATATATAAAAAGTAAAACGAAAAAAGAAAAAATTATTTTTGCTAAGCATTTTGAGAAAAATACGAAAATATGTTATTTTTAGTCTTTGGGAGGAGTTTCAAAGAGCACACTCTACAACTGAACTATGCCTCAATATTTAAATTCTAATATTTAATTATACAGATACATAATATAATATGACAAAAGCAGAAAGCTATGGTACTTAGTTTATATGATATATCTTGTATGTTATTTATGTATTATTTTTTAGATAATTAGGCATACGTATTCAAATGTGTGTACAACAGAAAAAAGTTGATGCATATTTATGGTGACATACGAGTTGGGGTTTGTGTGTTATGTATATTTTATGCTTTGATTTGTTACAGATTTTTTTAATTTATTTGTTATGACTCTTTATAATACTTGTTATGTATTATTTTAAGTTTCCAACCAATTACAAATCAGTGTACAACAGACATCTAATGTAGTAACAAACAATATTTGGGTTTAAATACCAGTTATTTTTATTAAGTTACACAAATTTGGATCGAAGATGCAGCATTGGTTTCTCTAAACAAAATAGGTGACTGTTTATTCTGTATTCATTTCTTTTTTCATTTGGGTAAAAAGAAAATTGTTAGCAATTTTAATTGCTAGTTCCACCACTTCACCATGCAAGACTGAAATGCCATTTCTAGATAGGTAAACAAATGGCAAGCATAAGGAAAAAAAAAAAAGCAATATAATTCTTGTGTGTTTGAATCTGGAATTTGTGATTGGAAAAAAGAAAATAAAATTGGTAAAGCGAACTGGTGCTCTCTCTTCTTCTTGTTTATTTTTAATCAAACAAAATCCCTTTATATATCCCAGATCCAAACAGTACTTTAGACACATGAAGCCCACCAACAATCTACCTAAAACAAATCTTACTTTTACCATGTCCACCTTGTTGAACATGTTGCTCTATTCAAGCACATATCAATAGAAAGGAGGAATTGGCAGACTAAGGATCCAACACAGTATTTGAGTCATAAATTTTCGAGGATTTATCAAGGGGGGAAAATGACAATGGAAGAGGAAAAAAGAAACGAATTTAGCTTCTTCACTTCATCTGTCATCTAACATTTTCCTTTCCCTTCACAAAACCCTGTACTAATCCATAATTTAAACATAACCTAAAAGGCACAAAAGAAATTCCACCGAAATGGTCATGCACAGTTCGTCCTTCAAACTTTTGAAGCACAAAAACTTCAACAGGTAAAGGCTTACAAGATGATAATTGATGAGCTTTTATGATCTTGATTCTAGCTTTTCACTAATGATGAGTTCCCAAACTCACAATCTTGGTCCTAATATCAGTAAGGAAAACCTCACAAAACACGGGTTTTTGATTAAAACAGCTCAAAGAGCTTGCTTGCTTGTTACAACAGAGTAGGATACAACAAAACTGGAGTAGATAAAATCGTGTACGAGTACGTCTAAGCACTGTTGTAGGATCTCAACTGACGAAAAATGGTTCAGCACTTTAACTACCAATTCTACATCAATATTCTCTACATCACTTGAACATCAAACCTGAATGTTTGATAACTGTACATGTGTATTACTAGAGGAAAAAAAATATTATTTACATTATTAACTGAAAGGCAAAACTTTATCTATAAGCAACTGATGAAGAGAGACTTAAGAGAGTGCACCTGATTTAGACATTAGAACCTCAATTCCATATTATTTCCTCTAAAAGATCTTCAAATATCAAGTCTTCGATCTCTAGACCCACACACTCAGCTTCAAATTGTAGGTTCATCCACCCATCACCCTTGGCTAAATCCCGGGTCACAGAATCGTCCAATGATTGGTCAACCTCCGGTTTCCAACTCAAGTACCAGCTAATATTAGCCCAAACCTCTTCAAGCACATGGTATCCCACTGGGACTGGACGTATGTGAGAATTCGAAGATAAGTGCTTGGGCCAGTACGTGAATGATCTATCATGAATCTCCAGTAAAACTTCATTGATTAGATCAAATAAGAGGCGATGACTGCAGTTTCCACCCCCTTCATTTTCAGGATAGTGGGGTTTTGGAGCTAAACAGCCTTCTACTTCTTTGAAAAAAGAGGGGTCTACCGGCTGGTCAGGAGAATGCCATGTCCCTAGTAGCTCATTCTTGCTGAATCCAGATAGCTCTAGAACGTATTTTACGTAATTGAATTCAGCTGCATCTTTTGTGTTAACTAGTACGCTTAAGAATTCAGTGTTCAGTTGCTCAATAGAGGTTTCTATATTCTCAGGGAATATAATTCTTTCGTCCAGAGTAGGGGAATCCATGGTCGCTTTATTCACCGAAGAATCTAAACTTTCTGGTTCATCAGAAAAGAGGCTCCTTGGTTTTAGTCTGGAGTCTGCTTCTGTACAAAGTTTTATGAAAAATTTCATTTTCAGTGATATAACACAAAGTGATGAGGATTGAGGAATATTGTTCACTACATCAGGAGTGATACCATACAATCATACCAAAAACTTCAGTTTTCAGAATATGACCAACATACCAATCATTATGGTTCCTGAGATAAAAAAAGGTAAAAATTGATGGCTTGAATGCTAGTTTCCAACTCATCTACCACCTAACAAAAAAGTGAGCACCTTTTTTTGGGTTTTAAACCTTTAGCGCAACCAGTCCTCGAAGGTCCCCGTACCTGTGTCGAACACACGGACACGCCTAAAATCACATCAGTCCAATTAATTTAATTTATTTTTTGAAGGGGGGCACACGGGGGACACGGATTGGGACATGACAGAGGTAGATTTGTTATTTTTTTTAATTTTTTGGGGGCAAAAATGTTATTACATAATATATGGGTTAAAACTGTAACTAAAGGTTTAAAACCCTAAAATACACAAACAGACCTACGTTTCATCTCCATCTCCACAACAATTTCTAGTACAGTGGTACGTTTCTTGCTCCAGATATATGTTTTTTTCTTTAATATATTTAATCAACTCAAACATTATATTGTTATTTTGTTTGAGTAATATTAATGTTCATTCATTAATTATTATATAGTATGTATTTACATATATATTATATGTAAAAAAATTGCTATGTCCCCTCCGTGTCCGTATCCCCATTTTATCAAAAATCACATGTCTTGTGTCCATGTCCGTATCTGCGTCTGTGTTACATAGCTCTTGGTGAGCACCATATAAAATTGAAAAGCTTTGCGAATCCAATGAAGGTATATCCATATGGGCCATGCAAGCAATGGGAAACATATGACTTCAAATATCCCGTTTATGAGTATATTATATGCGTTTAATTTTTGCCAAACTGAGAGAGAGATGTGCAAAGAGAGGTAAGAAAACTATGTAAATCGAGAATGGGGTAACAAAAAAGAAAAAGATGCAGCAGCAATTAGAACTGGATGTTACCTTCAGAAAAGCAAAACTTGGTTGGGCTGTTAATATCCTCTAGAGAGGATTCAAGCACAGAAATTGGGCTTGGTTCTGCCACCTTACCAGCGGGACTTGTTGTGACCTCTATTTCATTCTTTTGTTGAGCATCGCTTTCTACTGATTTCAACCTTTCCAAACAAGCAAAAACACAACCCACTTTACCATCTACTTCCTCATATGATCCCGATCCCACCTCCTCTTTGGAAACAATATCAGATTGGCCAAATTTTTCCGAGTATTTTTGACTTTTTCCCTTCTCTATAGAAGCATCTACTGTGGTCACATTTTCTGAGCCTATAAAAAGGCATGATGTCTTCCTTTCATCAACCATACTAGTATGTATACCTACATTGCTGTTCAAATCCATCCTAATTGGTGTTCCTACATTAGTAGTATCCAGAGAGTCCTCACTTCGGAAATAACAGTCTGATCTAAGATCAGGTAAGGAAAGAATCCTCCCCAATGGTTCTCGACCAGTACTACTAGGGGAAGGGGTCTCATGTGTTCTCAACTTTAATCTCTCCGATATATGGTGTTTGACTTCTGTGTTGAAACTGCACTCGTATAACTGGCGGTACCTATCCAGTGATTCATTAAAGGATGAAAATCTCCTAATCTGCGGGGATCCACCTTTTTCATCAATTTCACAGATAGGGCTAGATTTCCTAGATAAACCAGCACTCTCCTCATCCTTGGAGAATTTCCACCCATAAGGGATTTTGTGAAGGACCGCGTCCATGGTAATCCGATGCCTCTCTTTCCTGCTCTCTCTCATTGCTTGTTTTATCTTTTGTCCAATATTCTTGAAACGCTTAATACCCACTTTATTCTGCTGTCGGTTTTTTAGAGCAGGGGGTGAACCGATAGAAGAATTTCCTTTCAATTTTCTTATACATTCAGAAAACTCGAGTTCAGCTGACTTTTGTAACTGAGTACCAAATTGTGTATTCTCTCCCCCTTTGCTACAAGGAAATGACATTGACTTGGTGAATCCCATCTTCGAGTGGAATGCCTTTCGACCATAATAGTAGTGATCCAGTGGAGGATTTGGATTCTGTAGCACTTTCATGAATAACTCCTTGTTCATGTTGAATATATCAAAGACATCAAGAAACTGCTTTGACTTGTGGAATGAAACACCTTCTTCCTCCTTTGCATTTCCCAGTGTCTCTGCTAATAATAAATCTTGCCTAGTTATGTTTAACTCACAAAACTCACATTTTGTGTTGCTAGTTACTGGTTCCTCACAGGTCTTTGATTCCAATAGGTCCAAAGAGCTTGAAGCAGAAGGGTTTACTTCGTTTCCTTGGTGAATAATTCTTGGACTATCGTCATTCGAGGCAAATTTATTTGAATCCGAAGGCTCTAGATGATGGATGGAATCGGTTCGCGTCAGTTGTACTCGTTCAGGGTAGGAACAACTCCTGCGATGCCTGCCCCTTCTCTTGGACATTTCCTCAGCAATCAAAGCTTTTATTCGTAATTTCATGGAGCTTTTTGTGACTGGAATAGGTGCTGCCACCTTTTCTCCAACCTGATGAATTTCAAAATTAAGCAAAGGTGAAATTTTGAATAGTACAAAACATAAAAAGCATGCTACAAAAATCATCTTGCACAAACTTACAAAGTGGGAGTTCATTTCAGCAGCAACTGGTTCTTGCATTTCAGTGGCATTCATTGCCTTTATTTTATCTACTGAATTTCCAACCCCTACAACAAACAAAGAGGACCATAAGTTGAAGAAAACAAAATTTTCTCACAAAAAATAAAAACAAAATTTCCCCCCAGGAAAGCCAAGAAAATAATTATCGTACTTAGGGGTCACGGGATCCTTTAGCCCCAAATCACTATCCCCTATCCCAATGGACTCATAGCCATACGATTGTGTTATGTATTTGAGATGGAAGTGCATTAGGACATAGTGATGTGCATTTTTTGGTAGTAGAGATTGTTGAAGTGTTGGATACCTCTACTAGTCATGGATAGGACTGGGGAACATAACAAAATACTGCTTACCCATAGAATGCCTTCCTCCTGCATGCCTTCTAAGACGTAGCATTTTCTTCCTTGCATGATGCCAATGTTGGTGTTGTAGTGCATGAAGAATGCCCCACATGCATCCCGGATTATTGGTCTCTATTGAAATGTCAGTGCCTTGGCGCTGCAGCTGCTTCACCATTTGTCTCAATGGAAACCTACCAACCTTGGAAACCCCCACTTCAGTAATCAGCAACAGCTAGCTGTGTTCAGTTTCAAGATCCAGTACCCTGACCTGATCCGAAACACGACACCAAATACTAAGCACCACACCAAACTGACAATAGATTTATATCAAGTAAGTAATGATTATGAATCAGCACACGTATAAATTGTGTATGGTTGTTCCATGAAAAAAACCAAATTAGTACTACATATTTTACTTGTACGAAAAATCATTTGCTGGTCGCTCGAGGAGAATAAAACATCAAGACCAGAATAATGACCTACAAAGATATATCACAAATTGCATGTTTTCTTGAAGGCTACATTTTAGAAACAAATTTCTACTTCTTTTAATTACTTAGGGTGTGTGGGCTAGCTTGCACGTTATTTTCAATCTCTGGTGAACCAATCTCACCGCTCACCAAAGGGCGACCCTTTTAAAGCCGGGGTAAAGTCTTGTGTGGAGTGGCCCCATAAGAGTTGATAATGCCTTAGAGGTTTCAAACCTAAGACCTAATGAGAGCACCCTAAGTCTCAGGCCTTGACCACGACACTAACCCTTGGGGTTACCAATTTTCTCAATAGAAATGCTTATAAACTTGAATTCGACAATCCAAATTCAACTGTTGTCGAAAAAGTCACCTAGTATGAGCGTTCCTCCACAATTTAATCCCTTGATCATTCAATGTATGATTAGCTGAAAAGAAACTATTGATTTGTGTAGACCGATTATCAACTAAGTAAATGAGACGTAATGTTAAGGTTTCAAATTTATGCATTGACTCATGCTTGCAATGTGATTGAGTCGAAAAATATTTTCCCACTAAGATTGTGTTTTGGATTATGAACTTGTTGAAGAATTCATGGAAGGAAAGGAAAAAACAAGAATTTAAATGTGAAAAATCCTATGTTGCTTAGGGTTTAGATTTGCTAACACTAGATCACGTGATAATTAACCCGCAATTATAGATCTAAACCACTTCACCAATCCAAGAAAGCAATTAAAACAAGTGCGAGATAAACACGAGGATATATATGGAAATTCACTAAATGGGTAAAAATTAAGGAACTGAATCAAGTACTATCCTTAATGTGTAATTTCAAGAGATTTACTACAGAGTAGTGAATTTCACCTACCAAGCACTGACACTCCTAGCTGCTTGCCCTATTTGTGTCAAAGACTCAAGAGACACGCGACACACTGTGAACATGTGGGTACACTTATGGGAGACGGCACTTGGCATGTTCAATAAATTTACTATGGAATGCTTATTTTGGAGGTATGATATTCCAAAGTATAAGGAAAAAGTGCTAACTAAAGAATTTTAACCAAATAAAATCCTTATTTAACTCATAATATTTCAAAAGAAACAATAAGAAATGTAAAGATACTGTTAGTTTCGGTTGTTTCGCGTAAAATATTCATATGAATAACAACTAAATATCTATCCTAATACATATACATATTTTCTCTCATTTCTCCTGCCGCGTTTGTACCCCCATTCATATCCATGTTTGTGTTTGTGTCTGTGTTCGTATCGATATAGTGCTTCTTAGATTCTCACCAATTGATCTAAGATTTACAAACTAAGTTCACGTTCACCACACCCAATACATAACATTCGATGGCTTGAAATCCACTGGCTTCCCGATGCACAATCAACGAATAACTCTCTAATTTCTCTCTAGCTAGATCTTTCTAGGGTTGTTTTGCACTGAGGGAGAGTGTATACAATGCTCAAATTAGGTCTGGGATGTAGTACGCATGCATTTACAGCACTTGTGTCTGACAAAAAATGCTCGAGTGAATTTTTTCCAATAGCAGCCGCCCGACAATCGCTCTGACTAAGGTCGTTCAAGCAACTTCTTATTTTTCCCAGATAATCAAAAACTCAACAAAACCTAAACTCGGTTCCTTTCCAACACATCCTAACAAAGATTCTAATGTGGATTACGGAGAAAGAAAAGTGCAACTCGATAAAGTGGGATGCTAAGAACCGTGTGAATTGTTGATAGAAATTCCATCAAAAGAGAGCTCAACTTTTTGGAGCCTACAAAATGATGTAAAAAGGATAAATTTATAGTTTAGGTCCCTGTCATTGCCCTTTCCATGGTAAATCCCTCTGCAACTGCATGATCCACACACAACCTAAAGGACACATATAACACACAACGGGGGGAATTTGATGGGCTATTGACTTGAAATAAGAAAGTTTTGTTCCTACCAAAAGTAAACCAATGTTAAAGTTTCTCAATTGACGAAACGGCTGCAGGAAAATCTCAAAGAAAAAAAAAAAAAAACAAAACAAGACAACCTGATATTTTTCATAATTGGAAACATCAAAGATCAAAACCCCTTCCCACAACTTGTCCATAAAAAGTGTTAATTGTTTCATTGTTAAAAACCCAAGAGAAAATAAAAGATAAAAAAAAAAATCAAAATTGTTTTCCTTGAATTTTCCTTCATTTTGCTATAAATCAAAGGTACTCATAATCATATATTCAAATAGATAGTACGCATGCAAAAGCAGTTGAGGTTGTCTAGTCATAGCTGCAAAATATGCAAAGATAAGGTTTTCGTTGAGATAGATGTGGGTTTCAAATGAAGAATATTGACATTTTTAGAACAGCTCAAATTACGATTTGATATTCTTCCTGAAGGATTTCAAAAAATTGAGCTTTACACAAATATCAGGATGGATTTGAAAGGGCTAATCAATATGATGGAAATGAAACCCATCTTAGGAACTATAGTTACAAGGAATCCAAGATACATATATCCTACATTTTATCCATCCTCGACCCTGCTTTCATATCATCTATTATTTTGGTAAATGTTGAACACAAAATCCCAACATTGGAATTCAGAGCTATCCAAGGAGTGAATTACGTACATGTATTTCGGTATAAAGCGGAAATAGTACCTATGACAGCGTTGGGGAGAGAACTAGTTGCTGAAAGGAAGTCCTTGCGCTGGTGGTTTTCCATGGAGAGAGAGAGAGAGAAAGAGAGAGGGGAAAAGGGCGTTATAACCGTTCTTATTTCAGTAGACCGCATTTGGGGGCTGGATTGATGAAGAAAGCAGGCATGAATCCATACTTTTCGGACGTGTTCACATTTTTTCCTTAAGCTTTGCGTTCCCGTTACCGACTTTTGGCACCAGTTTTCCGGACGTGAGGTCTGTACAACAAGTTTATGAGCACAAAGTATAATTATATGAGCCTCACTCGTATTTAAAATATATTGTGTCTATGAATAATTTGTGTTATATATTTTTTCCTAATTGTATCCCCCAATCATATGGAGTAGGGCAATAACCCTTAGAATCATTCCAAACCAAATCAAATAGTATACTTTTTCGGATTTGTTAGAATGAAATCCTAAATTAACCAAATCCAACCATTCGCGCGTGTGCGCGCGCGCACACACACACATATATGTATATACTTTTTTCTTCTATTTTGATTTGATTACTTCATTGCTTTTCACCTTTACCACTAGAAAAGTGCTATGTGTTTTTTTCTCATTCTTCAACTTTTTCATAATGTGAGTTCCAGCTTAATTACTAAGGTTTCGTTTGATTCGCGGATTAAAATTAAAGAGATTAATAATTCTGGAACTAATAGTTTGAGGATTATTTCTCATGGTACTATTTTAATATCAATCAAATCTAATCACATGTTTGATTTGGACTGAATTATTTTCAAGATATCTCATTCGGATGTCTAGAGCTGTGAAAAGAGATGTTCTTCTGGAATTGTGTAGATATACATATGTGGCGGTGGTGTGGTTGGAGGTGGTGGTGGTGACAGTGGTGGTGGTGGCAGCGGCGGCGGTGGTAGGAGGTGATGGAGCAATAGTTAGTACATACATGATTAAATGACTTTCACCCCCACTCCTCCTAGGATAAGATAGTACCTCATATATAGGTATTATAATAATCTCTGAATTATTTGTCTTGGTTCAGTTTTCGAGAACCAAACATGGGATTGCACGGGATTAGACACGAATAATCTAATCCCGAGCACCGAATCCGCGAATCAAACAAGGCCTCAGTATGTAATTTTGTCTAATTTCATGAGCACATACATTGTGTGGGCATTGACCGCTGGTGTGTATATAAGTGTACTTGTTAAAGTTCTTATGTTCTAATTAATTGGCTATGGTTATTTTTTTGCATGCATTTTTTTTGGTAATTTAAATTAGTGTTCTATTAGCCCAGATAGTGTAGGCTTTCATTTCATTCATTTTTTGAAGTTATGTTTTCATCTCATTTTTACATAGTTTGACGTTTTTTCTATTACTTTTAAGTGTTAATTTACTCTTTTATTCTCTCTTAAGTGAAAACATATAATTCTTGATTTAGTAGGTTTAAAATCATAGCAGTAATTAGGCTTGAAATGTAGAATCAAACAAAATACTTTTCACTGCATTTTGAGAATATCACCGAAATCGAAAAGATACTCACCAAAATCTTAAAAAAATTCACCGAAATCTATTAGTACGCCCAAAATCTATTGCAGTGACTTTGGTTACCAAAATTAAGATTCAAAAAATCATATATTTTTCATTTCTTTTCACTGAAATCTGTTATTTTACCATCTCCCCGAATTTGTTTTAGTGATTTACGGGAATCTTGAGAATATTACCGAATTTTTTTGTCCTTACACAGAATCATATCTTTTTCATTTTTTTATGTTCCTAAATCCAAATTTCTTATATTCATCCTCCTGTATGATATAAACTAGCAAATTTTCTGTTATTCTTCACCAAAATCTGAGTGTTGTGAGTTAAGAAAAGAAATTTCATCGTCAAGCTCAAATAATATTTATCGAAGACAGTTCTGATTCCTTAATGAGTGAAGTTTGTTTAATTGTTGTTCTTATTTGTAGTATCCGTTTAGGATGATATTAGTCGAAAATATTATACGACTAATTTTTCAGAAATTTATCATAATTTGTAAATTTACCATCGCAAAAGAACAAGATATTTTGGAGTTAAATAAATTTACCATGATGTGCAAATTTACCATAATAAAAGAACAAAGTATGTTGGAGTTGTAGAAATTTATTGTAATATGCAATTTATTGTAATCTGCAAATTTATCATCACAAAAGAACAAGATATTTTGGAATTGCAAAAATTTACCATGATCTGCAAATTTATCATCGAAAAAAAACAAAATATTTTAGACTTACAAAAATTTATCATGATCTGTAAATTTATATCGCAAATGAACAAAATATTATGCAGCAAATTAGGAGGAGAGATTTCTAAGCTAACAGGAAATATTTTTTCCAAACCTTGATTCAGTGATCTCATTTTGCTTGGAGCACGAAATGATATAGTAATAAAATTTTGGTATCTTTTTTTTAGGAGTAGCTGGTTGAATTGTTCAAATTTTAAAATTAAGGTAATTTGGGTATTTTTTAAAAGAAATGACCAAAATATTACTTTTAACAGTGGATGAAATGAAAAACTAGTAAATATTCAAAGATATGACCAAAAAATAAGTGCTTCATTTTTTTTCTTGTTTTCTTTTTCATTATCTAATTTTTTTTTGTCTTTTCTTTAGTTTTTCTAATTACGTATGCCACCAAGATGAATGATTAATCTTTATTTCTCAACCTGTCTTCAAATTCTTATTTTCATAATTTAGAAGTCTGCTTATTACCTAATATATATGAGACAAAAAAAGTTACATATATATAAATAATTAGCAAGGGAAAAGCTCAAGACACTTATTTTAACTAAAAACCAAAAAAAAAAAAAGTAATTTAAATTAGGATTCTATAAACCCAGGCTGTGCAGGTTTTTATCTCATCAGAATTTTTAAGTTATGTTTTTATTTCATTTTTATATGATTTGATATTTTTGTCATTATTTTTTAGTGTTACTTTATCTTTTTATCATTTTTAAGTGGAAACATATAATCTCTAATTTGGTATATTAAAAAACATACCAGTAAATTAGGCTTAAAAGTTATAAACAAATATGATAAAACATATTATGTGAATCCAAAAAGATATTTACCAGAATTCAAAAGATACTCACTGGAATCCCAAAAGATACTCACCGGAATCCTAAAAGATATTCACCGGAATCATATTAAGTGACTGAAATTTTGTTGATCCCTGTATTTGTTCATTAAATCCGAATTTATTGTATTTATTCTCCTAAATCCAATTTGGTGTATTTATCATCCTACATCATTGAGATTTTTCAGAATCCGAAGTTATTGTTTTCATTCTCCCCTAACCAATCAAAAAATACTCTAGGCATATAAAAAAGAAAATCAATTGTTGCGAGTTAGAAGGAGGATTTTATCGTCGTCAAACGTAAAGGATATTTTCTGAAGACAGTTCTTATTATGCAGTGAGTGGAGTTTATTTTGCTGTTGTTTCTCTTTTCAACATCCGTTTTAGGATGATATTGATTGAACATTATAACGAAGGATTTTGTAGAAATTTACCATGATCTACAAATTTATTATCGCAAAAGGATAAAATATTTTATATCAATTTAAACCATTAGATATACAAATTTACTATCACAGTTATAGAGGGCAGTAAATTTACCATTGACCTTAATAAATCAACTATCAGGTCAGCAAATTTATCACCATGTGTAGAAAAAATCTGCTATTTACTATCACGTTTATAATGGGCAATAAATTTATCATTGACCTTAACAAATTAACCATTAGGTACGTAAATTTATCATCACATGTAGAAAAGATATGGAAATTTATCATCACAAGTATTGAGGGCAACAAACTCAATTTTTGGGGTGTTGAAACTAATATGATAAATTTATCATTGTATTTCGCTGTTTAAGGGGTAAAGTACTAAAATTGTACAAAATTAAAAACTGGGGTAGTTTGGATATTTTTAAAAAAATAAAGCCAAAATATAACCATTAAAAAATAATGGGATGGAAATCTAGTGAATACTAATAGATAGGATAAAAAAAAAAGTGTTCCAAAAGAAATAGTCTTCGCTGTACATTAGCTTGGGGTGATTTTTTCAAGGTTTAGCCAAAAAGAAGATAAACCGAAATGAAAAATTCTATAGCAATATCACACATACTTTGTACACACACCAATCTTTGTGTGATATTTTTTGGATAATTTATATAAAAACTCCTTTATCTATCACTTGATTTTACTTAATCTCTTTCATCTTTTAATTATTTTAACGTATCCCTAATATTTCCAAATGTAACAATCGATTCTTTTTCAATAAATGCAAATAGTAGAAAATACAACAAGTAGTCATGTGCGTCAATCCAAAATGAATCGATTATTATATTTAGAAAAATTAGGGGTACGTTAGAATAATTGAAAGATAATGAGAGTTAAGTAAAACCAAATAATAGATAAAGAATTTTTATGTAAATTACCCTAATTTTTTTAATGGAATACCATAAACCGCTAGAATTGGGTTCCTCTTGGGCCAGAAATATGATTCACAAAAAAAAACAATAGAGGCTTGTACGCCCAGAAAAAGTAAATTATTTTTTTACGTGTTCATTTGATAAAATAAATTTATGGAAAAATTCAAAGTACGTAATTTAATTGTGTAAGAAAGTTTGCTAAAATAAAACTTCTACAAAATCTTGTATTTTTTGAGGACATATTTTGAGAAAAAACTAATCATAGAGGAAAAGTTAAGAGTTTTGAATCTCACAACTTTTTTATTAATTAAACACACATACAATACAAAAAAATAAGATATTCTCGTACTTTCTTTTCCTTTACCGCTAACTGAACGAGGCCTATAAAAACTTTTGGTGGCTATTTTCTCCGATCTTCCAAGTATTCACAGCTAAATTCTTACACTTTTACTGAAAATTTCTTAATCAGGTTAGGCGAAAACAATTAACAAAGATCCAAAAAGTGAAAATTTTGGCCGGTAATAAGCTTACAAACCAGGATTAGCCCAAATAGCGTAGGTTTTTATCCCATCAATTTTTTAAACTTATGATTTCATCTTATTTTTACATTGATTGATATTTTTGCCATTAATTTTGAGTGTTAATTTACCCTTTTATCCATTTTTAAGTGAAAACACATAATTCTTGATTTTGTAGGTAGAAAATAATAGCAGTAAACTAAGCTTAAATTATGGAATCAAATATCGTAAATAATTTTTAGTGAATCTCGATAATATTACCGGAATCCCCAAGATACTCACTGGAATCTTGAACACAATATTGAGAATATCATCGGAACAAAAAAAACGCTCACCAAAATCTTAAACACATTCATCGAAATATGTTAATATCTCTAAAATTTGTCGTAGTGATTGTTTTAGTAAAACACATTGCAAGAAATCCGTTACTACGAGCTTGGAGATTTCTTTTGATCCTAAAATATGTTCAAGTTGAAAAACTAACATTGGGATGACTAATGGGAAGAGGAAACAACTTCAAGTGAAATCCCAATCTGCAAATAAAATTTTCAAAGATGATTCGGATATGCAAATATACGACAGAGTTCCGCAGAAATTTTCCATGTTTTGCAGGAACTTAGGCTTTTTTGAATTTACCATAATCCTTTCAAATTTACCATGTCGAATTGTTTATGTTGATCGTCAACGAATAAATCCGGATCTTGAAGTACTTACTGTTTAGATGAGGTTCTGTGTAACTTGCTCAAATTTACCATAATATTTTCAAATTTATCATGTCGAATTATTTATGTTGATTATCTACGAATAAATCTGGATCTTGAAGTACTTACTGTTTAGATGAGGCGCCTTGTAGTAGATTTTTTGAATTTATCATAATCCTTTCTATTTTACCATTCGAATTGTTTATGTTGATCGTGCACGAATAAACCTCGATGTCCTGTTTTAATGCAATGTGTTTCAATAAACAATCACTACAACAGATTTAGGGATGTTAACAAATTTTGATAAATGTGTTTAAGATTCCGAAGAGTATATTTTGGAGTGATTTTTGCAAATACACTATCGAAAAAGAATAAAAAATTTTGCAACGAGTTAAACTATTAAATAAACAAATTTACCATCACAATTGTAGAGGACAGTAAAATTATCATTACATGTAGGAAGGGACTGCAAATTTATCATTGATCTTATCAAATTAACCATTAGAAAAAGAATAAGAAAATACAGATCCCTTCAATTGATCTTATCAAATTAACCATCAGAAAAAGAATAAGAAAATATGGATCCCTTCAAATGCAGAAACTTAGGTTATTTTTTCGAATTTATCATAATTCTTTCAAATTTACCATGTCAAATGGTTTATGTTGATCGTCTACGAATAAATACGGATATTGAAAAGGTAGTGAGTTCCACAATCAGTTAATAGATGTGTCTAAACTAATATGGAAAGGAAGTGAGTGTATACTTTGTTTTAAGGATTGAGTGATAATCTAACACACCAGGATAAATTAGGTATTTTTAAAAAAATAGGACCAAACCTTAACCTTCAAAAATGAATGAAATAAAACATTAAATATACCTTATAGATAGGACTAGATAATATCCACCCCAATTTTAAATCACTACTTGAATTTTTGGACCTACACTATAACTCCAGGCCTCTTTTGTTTGAATTAGTTAACATTTCATTACTTCTTAAGTGATAATTTATTATGAAAAATCGTATTATTTTTAGATATCTAAAAATATTTAGTTCTTAAATGATAATATATTATGATTTTTTTTAGTTATTTTTAAGATAAAAATAAATATTTTTGTGCATAAATTAAAAAAATAAGTTACAGCAATTTAAAGATATCAATTACTTATTTAATTGATGCATAAAATTTCAAAAAATTATCTGTGACGGTACTTTATTTTTTAAACAAAAACCAAGACAATTTCCCACAATGAATTAACTATCACTAGTGCTTTATTTTGATTTTCTTATATCACGTCATTCATTAATCTACATTGTCACTTGACCTGTGTTTTACCTCATCACAATTCGGTCAAATTATCATCATAATCTAACATAGAAAGAGAGAACATTAATTAATATAAACAGATTGTAAAACTACATTACAAAAGTAATTTTTATTTTTATCTTAATAAAAAATAAAATTTTACAAGTTTACTTTTATAAGATAAATGAATTATCATAGCGAACTGATAAAATTACTCGAGTCATCAATTACACGATTACAATCCGCTCCAATACTTGTTTTTAACATCCCTCTTTCACACCCTAGATATTCAACTACACACACCATGCACACAGAGAGTACGTATGTGCCCAACGTCTAGTATTTATTATCGATTGGAGTTTAATTTTTTTTGCAATTTTTGGGAAATACAAGTTCATCGTCTTGGCGACTTTCCAGGTCTTTTCTTTCATAATTGGAGTGTGTACTAACCTTTAATATTTATTATGGTGGTAATTTTTTGGTTTTGGATTTCGAGTTGGCCACCTTGCTGACTTTCCTTTGCAGCTGAGTTTTCTCTTTCATAATTCAAGAGAAAAAGGAAAGTATATTTAACGCTTCCCTTTCCCTAATTTTTTTTTTTTTCATTTCTTTTTAGTTCCCTCCTCAAATCCACAAATCTCAGGGGGCATGTTTGGGAACACAATTTTAGAATTCTATATTATGCATTTTTGGATTTTGGGTGTTTTAATTAAACATGCATTGGTCAAATTCAATTTGAGAATCAACTTTAGAGGAGATTTTTTGCACTTCCATTCTGGATTCTCATTTTCATTCCTATAAAGAGACCAGTTTATCCCTAAGCTTTCAATGAATTTACTACACCTGGTACCCGCTTACATGTCTATTTGGCCAAATTTATTTTTTATCTCTATTCATTTTTTTTTTTGTATTGGTTGTTTTGACCTCAATGTTTTGTAGTTTATTAGTCCGTCTTGATGAAAGGAATCTAAAAAGTATAAAATTATGTCCAAAAGTTAAAAAAATGTCACTAAAGACGACGAATAAGTTAAAAAAACTTTGTTTTTAATTTATTTTTGTCTGAACTTTTTGTAAATTTGGCCCATGATTTATAATTTTTCTGAAAGCTCTTGTTGAGATTAACCAATAAATCACAAAAAGTTGATGAAAAACAAAAAATTGCAAAATTTTTTTACATAAGGACGAAAATAAATTTCAATAAATACCACAGTCTAAATAGACTCATATTCTTGGCAACGTAATTTTGCCTGTTTTGCCGTCAAAAGTACATCGTTTTAACTTATCGCGCGAATTGTTATCAGAATGCATGTAACCAAAACGATGTAGTTTTGAAGACGAAGCGAATAAAACTACGTCATTTTACCTGCACTAGAAGGGCACTACACGCAAGTGCACTACAACCTCCCTAAATCTAAACAAACGAGACCAAAGTAAACTATGTTGGCAACTAATTAAACTTAACGAATCATTGAAATTAAATTTATTCTTAAATTGATTGTATATAACGTCAAGCATAATTAATATACACAAATTACTTAACAATATTTCAAATTATCTCTGATATGATTTGTAACATCATGCTCCTGTCTTGTACAATATTATCTATTTTGACAGCCAAGATCCCATAGATTTCCCAATATGTTACCCATCCCTGAATTGTTTCAGGACGAGTACGCTGAATTGTGAAGCTTCATTTGGTTTTGGTGCCCTCAAGGCTTTAAAAGGTCTTGTATAAAATATGGTCATGATCTATTATAAATAGTCCCGAACTAATTACATCCACCAAGCGATGTGAAACCCTTGACCATCCAATATCCGAACGTCCATTGAGACTTCTTCTCACGGACGCTTGACCTCCCATTTAACACCACAGTCTGGCTCAAATGTCACGTAATATCTCGAAATGCCAATCAAGATGCACTGTAAACCTATACCGCTCACCCAGGTCCCGTTAAAATTGCCTATCGACCTATTTTTTAGAAATTAAGATGAACCCGAGATGCTTCTAATTGATAACTGAATTTGCGTTTCACAACTTGTAGGGACGGAGTCATAAATTTTACTATGCATGAGTGAATTTGTATTCACTACTATTTCATTGTTTTTCTAAAATATTTAGTAGGAACAAGCCTATATACTTCAAAGGCAATTATTTTTTTCTAATAATAATAGAGAATCTTTTTTTTTAGCAGAGGTGACCACCTTACATAATGTGTGCTTTAAAGGAAAGAAAATGGGGATGTCATGTTGCATACTTTTTTTTTTGCCTTGGTACTTTATATTGTCTATATTTGTGTTATATGAAGAAAAAAAGGGGCCAAAATATATTATGTAATAATTTTTCCAATACCTTTTTCATTTATATATACTCCTTTTTTTGTGGTCATGCATATGAATCTATTGCGTTACCGATTCATTTGTTTAATTATTCACAGTATATATATATAGGTCTTGTGAAAATAAAGACAAAAAAAAAGAGCCCAAAAAAAAAATTAGATATTCAAGTATGCCTTATTTGGTTTTTACGGAAAAAGTAAGAGAAAGGAAAGAAAAATAATTAATGAACAAAGTGTGAAGAATGTAGAAGAGTCAATTTAAATTCATAAGAAGAATGTAGAAAGAGTTGACTCATTCCCTCTGGTTATCTTATCAATTTATGTCAAAGTACATTTTAATGGGTTAGCCGCCCCCCAGTTGATTTTATATCAAACAAACAAAATAATGGTATTTGTTGTGTTTGTCCTTATTAACGTACCAAATACGTACTATCATGGATTGTTGCAACTTGAGCTAAATATAATGACCTCGTCGGCCGTGTCTTTTATTTTTCTTTAGAAATACATTATATAATAAATACTGATTAAATTAAACATTGAATATATGAAGGATAGAAGGACTGCAAATAATTAAACAATAATCGGAGTAAACTCAACACCATCATCAGCTAAAAATTATTAATTATATATATTTTTATTTATTCCAAATTATTACCATGGAATGAGCTGTACTGAGTGAGTGTGTGTGTGTGTGTGTGTGTGAGAGAGAGAGAGAGAGAGAGAGAGAGAGAGAAAAAATAAAATTAGCTAAAAGAGTATTGATTTGAAAATGTCAAAATCTTTCAAGAACAAATTATTTATTCGAAATGTTATGTTTCTAGGGCAACTTGTGATAAGGGCCGGTTGTCAACCGCGTCTGACTTTACAAGACTTTCGGAACCAAACAGAACCACCAAGAATGTTTTGGAATCCAAACAATTAAAGAAAAAAAAAAGAAGTTTATTGGGGTTCAGTTTTATGGTTCCATGATTTGCTAAGCTAAATTATTGTACCAAGCTGGTCAAAATTTTAACAGCACATAATTCAAGATATGTATCATAATATCCACACATACAAAATATGTAAATACGTACGCAACATAGATTCTCTCCTCTAACAGGGACATTTTTTCAATACGTGTGATTGATAAAATTTGAATTGAATTATTTTGGTGTCCCGTTACCAAAATAATATCCGACATTATCTTTTCAGCATAAGATTTTCCCAGACAAAATTGGAATAAATCAAATTCTCATAAGTTCTTTTGTTTGAAAATTTTATGTCTCCAAATAAAAAATATTGGACATGATCTATAATTTGGGTAATAACAGTGTCTATGGGACTTGTTGAATTTGAAGATTTCAAGTGTAATTGTTTTTTGTACAAAATGGATTTTTATTTTCTTAATAGTCTAAATTCAATCTATTCTTTACACTATAACTATCAAAAAAAAGTATGTATTTCTGTATTTCGTGATAGTTAATTTAGTTTATCATTATTACAAATTATTTTATAATTCTAAGTGTTTTAAATATTTAGCGATGGTCAATTTGTATGTCATGGTTAATTTGTATATCACAGACAGTTTACTATATTTTGTGATACGTGTCATGGTATATTTACATCATTATGGTAAATTTCTACAGCTCTTGGGTGATGATCAGTTTTCATATGGTAAATTTTTCACGCTCACGGACAGTTTACTTTTGTAATAGTAACTTACGTATAATGGTATATTTGCATAATTATGATAAATTCCTACAACTATTTAGCGATGGTCAATTTGCATATGGTAAATTTTCCACGCTCAAACTGATACTATAACAAATGAGTCGACCATCCCTAGATTATGGTAAATTGTCAAAACATGATAAATTGCAGATCATCCAAAAAAGATCCAGCATATCATGTAGAATTCACACACTCAAAACGGATACTACAAACTAAAAACAACAAAATAAAAAGATTCTTCATTCACCGTGTAATCCAAAAGATTCTTTAGGTTTGACGATGAGATATTCATCTTAACTCTAATCACTCAGTTTTCGGTGATGAAGAACATAAAAGTGGCGGGTCTATGTGATATCTGATGAGTAATATGAGAACAAAATAAATCACTAAAATTTTATGAGATTTCGTTCAAAAAATCCGAAGATATGATAAAGATTCCAATGAACCATAAAGATTAATTGGAAAATCAAATATTCAGTTGAAGATTCTAGCCAATTAAAGATTCTGGCAAATACAATAGTCTATGACATAAACATGAAATCTTCCGGCTAATTAATTCCTTTCTCAGTTAACATTTGTTATACTATTTAATTTTATAATTCTAGCTAAATTTATTGCTACGATTATAAACATACCAAATCAAGAATAGATGTTCCGACTTAAAAATAGATAAGAGTGTCAACTAACACTAAAAAATAAAGACAAAAATGTCAAACCATGTAAAAATAGGATAAAAACATAAGTTGAAAAAACGTATGAGATGAAACTCTATACTGTAAGGGTAAATAGAACCCTGATTTAATTCATTTTTTTTTTTATTATTTTGATTTCCTCGGACCTAATGTCAACATGTTTACTTATGAAAATAGCACTAATCTCAATTATTGCATGTGTTGTAACGGTTTAATCACAAAAAGAAATTTGCTGTAAATAAACAATGACGTATTTCCCAGATACAACGTCAACAACTCAACTCAATTCAACTTCCCGTTATTGTGGTTGTTACTCCTTAAATGGCATCATTCACCATAACCATTATCTCAGAGAAAATTGTAATCATGATTACCGATTATCAATATATACACCTACTTGGACTAACCTATATGGCCATTCTTTTACATTCTATATTTAGAGGTTAAGAGATTAAAATTTTCTGAAAATAAAAATTGATGATTAGTTTTCCTTATTATGAATCTTTCGTTGTTGGTTTATTTCTTCTCCATGTGGTTGTATGAGTTTATTTGCTAAAATTTCCACGTCATATCCTTTACTTGGGAAATCACATAATTGATGCGTTATCACTTTCTTATTAACTTTTTGAATTTAACTCGGTTGTCATTTGATGTAAAAGAAATCATTTACTTACAAGGTCGGTTTGGTAAAATGAGTGATTGTGAATGAATTGATAATCTAATAGATTTTGAAGTCCCATTATAACGCTTTGAATTTGCGAAGACACTAATTTTAAAAGATATTAATGAAAACACAATTATCCTTCATTTCATAATAAGTTAAATAACAATTTGGATTACAAATTAAAAGAAATTACATTTGGGAATGGAAAATACAGAGCTCAGACTAAACTAGGTGAATCAGGGTGCAAGAGGAAAACTCTCAGGTTTCATATCTTAAAGAATTGCATGACCAGATGGAAGCACCAGTTAATTAGCAATGGGCCAACTCATCAAGCCATAATGCATGACAGAAGATAGCAAGCACAAAATGGAGTTTCACTCTTAGGTGAGGATCACGTCCGGAAAGAATCTCTTTTAAGAATTTCTCTCCTATGTTGAACTTTCTCTATATTACTTTTTTATGTAATGCATGAAAAAGCCTTTTCTAATAGATTTGGCCATATTCCATAGCGCAGAATCTCTTATCATCCAATAGCTCTAATTGTCGGAATATAAATAATTTCTCTCATCTACATTCAAATCTTTGTTAAGTTGGATTGTGATGAGGGATGGGAATGGTTGAATCCATGGTCTCCTCCAAATTGTGGTCTTCAATGGTATGGAATTTTAGTTCTTCAATGTTGTCCTCAGTACCTGACATGAAAAGTTAGGGACAAATTTTTTTTACCATGACCGTTAAGGATTAATAAATAAATACTATATGTACATCCCAATTTATGTATCTGATCAGAGTATACATGAATATGAATTAAATAGCAGAAGCAATTTAACATATAAGCAAAGTTGTCAATCTCGTACCAGCGAGCGTACTGGCTTAGATACTGGTACGGTACGTACTAGTACTGGTGTGTACCTGTGTACTGTTATGAATTTATCGCTAAAATTAATATAAATATTTTAAATAATATTTTTTTGACAAAAAACCATATTAAACATATAAAATAGAGCATCACAATTTATAAAAAAAATACCAAACATAAAAAAAAAGATAATTTTAGCCTTAATTTGTGTTTAATTATTCAAAAAAATTATTAATTGAATTTTTTATTTTTTTAAATACAGACCGATACGGTACGGTACTGGTTGTAATCTACTGAACATGCCGAAACAGTGGCCGGAACAGTACTCTGGTGGCCTGGTACCGTTATGAGACCGGTACGGGACGTACCGACTGATACGAGATGAGATTGATAGCTTTGCATATAAGTGCGGAAATATAAATGATTGAATCATAGTTCAAGTGATAAAATTCAAAAGGAGGATAAAAAAATAAATTCGATTTATTTTTATCGCCAACTGCTAGAGCTTTTATATTTCAACATGCATGGTAGAATGAGAGAGATGGGAGACAATGGCTGGAAGTTGGTTACGAGGAGGAGGACTACCCCTCATGGTGCTTGATCGGCACATAGTTTTGTATGTTAGACTGCCGATTCATACCATGTTTTGCATAATTGTCGCCCTTTAGTTCC
>JABCMJ010022501.1:0-11363 GCA_014822125.1 Arbutus unedo | reverse complement strand
GTCAAAATATCATCTTTAACAAAGTTGATATCATTGTTTCAATTATTTTCGCAGCAAAGGAAAAACTGTAATATGAAAATCCTTTTGTTAGATGTCTAGAGACAAAGAAGTTTGTCGTCAAACTTCAGCAAAGGTGTATAGCACATTTAATTACGAACTTTTACGAAATTTAATATGGTAAAATTTGACTAGGGAAATTTGGTCTGAAGCGATCAAGTGATGGAACTTGACTTGGGTCAACTCCTCAAACATCGACAATTTAGTGATGACATGGTTCGGGAGCAAGTTTATGAATTTGGTGAAATTTACCTAAGAAACAACCTTTTACGTGGTAATGTGGTTCATCTAGATAGCTAGAAACAACTTAGTCTTTAATAATATTCCGTTCAAGCAGGACAACATCTTAGAATATTTGGCGAAGACCATGACAACATTGTGGATGAAAGCAAAATTTAAAATTCCAGGGGTAAATGTCGAAGACTTTAAATTAAGGAATCTACAGGCAATGAGGAGATTGAAGATTTGAATCCAACCGAAAGTGGAACATTTGTACTTTGTGGTTTTCGCCTTCCGATATCATGTCAATATTTTGGTAGAACGTAAGGCTGGCCTCTGGTCAACTATCAGTTCTATCAATGTAATCCGTTTTAAAATTTATCAATGAAAATATTTTCGCCAATCAAAAAAAATATAATTAGCCATCGGAAAGCTCTCATTGTTGAGAATCGCAAATAATCTTGGAATAGAAAGACCTTTATGACCCATTCATTATAGTAAAAAGAGAGATATATTAGAATGTGAAATTTATTATAAACGAGTGAATATTTATAAAGAATTTGTTTAGATATTTATTTTAGAAGGAAGATATATAAGGTAGATATGAGTAGCTGTATGACATTCTCGTAATTAATAATGAGAACTCTGTAAATAAAAGCAAGATATAAAAAGTAATAAGATATGAATAGAAAGGGGTAGGATATTTTGTTCCCCTCCAAAGGGGTAAAGTGTCATATGTAATTTAAGAAAATAAACAAACTACGAATATGAGAAATCCGAATAGTCATATCTGAAAGGATAACTTTGAAATCTTTTTATGACCCATAACAAGCGTGTCCTTAATTAAATCCCTGCTTGACAAGCTATTTGACGCATTTTTCCTTCTCTCTAAGAAATGGCCTTGGTCATTGTCTTTTGCAAATTCTCATAGAAACACCAATTAAATATGTCTAATTTCATTAAAGGGTGTTCGTAAAAACTAAAGTTAGAAGTCCATAAATCTCAGTGACTAGGATAATACTTATAGGAATCGTCGACACATGCAAGGAAAAGAATTACTAAAACCACACGTAAAATTACTATTAGAATTGGCGGCCTCTCAAAATCAGCTTCAAAACTTTATTTTTGATGTAAAAATAATATCCGACATTGTGCCAAACATATTGATACTCGTTTTTTAGAAGCAAAATCAAGAGTTAGGTTTTAGAACACTATCACAATCACAAACACGATGTCGTGAATATTTTTCTCTGCTAGTCTTCTGTTTTTCTCGAAAAATCCTCGTGTCTAGCAATTCGCGACGTGGTGAGCTAATTGTTGACGTTTGACAAGAGACCATGGACTATTTTGCTTCATGTTAAATCAATATTCCCCATAGTCTATAGTCTTCCTTCAACGATAACTTTATTTCAGTGCTCACTACTCATTGCAATGGAAAAATGGAATCAGAAAAATACAAATTACTGATCAATTTATGTGCCTAGAAAGCATGCTGTAGAGGTCAAGTTGAGGGCAATGGTGGAGGTGTTAGTCGTTGATTTGACATGACTCACCCACCGTGTTTTTTTGCTTGGTGGGTCACGAACCTGTTGGAGAAATTTTATTTTATTTTTTAGCAATCTTTCAGCCAGGTTTCGTCTTAGATCGGGCCAGTCTCATGTACCATTGTGTTTATTTTTGTAAGGAAATTAAGATCGTATATTTAGTTCGCTAAAATTCTTTAATGATGAATAAAAAATGGTTACCAAAAGTTCCATAAAAAACTTGAGAATTGGAGAAGAAACTTTTCATAATATGGGTGTATAAGACTCAAATTTTCATAAGGACTTGGCCCTTGAGGTCATAAAAATTTTATGAGCACGTGAGCACACACACGACTTTAGATTTAATCATGTGCGTGCTGTCGTCCTAACCGGGCCAAGTTAGGTTGGGTTGGGTCAAAAAATTTATAATGGGCTTTGGATTAATAACATATATTTTTGTACTAGTTTTTTATTAAAAGTTACGACCGCTTGAAGGTGTCCAACGATTCAATAACCATGATCGGTGACTACTCGATTGTTTTGAACAGCCACCATGCCTACCCATACAACCACCTTTTCACCCATAAATTGGTCGACATTCCAGTCATTTTTCCATCCGAAAACACTGAGTATTCCAGTGCATATCATCAACATTCAAGTCTCACTTATGCATTTTGTTTTTGTGAGTTCAACGCAATCTCGGTTCGTTTGTCAGACAGTTTGTTATACATGCAACTATTGTGCGTCAATAATTGTTATATCCTGAAAAACAATCGTTCAAAAAATCAATCGGCACTAGTGTGGGAGACAAATTTAATTTAAGAACATAATATCAAATAGTACTAGTTTCGATTGTCAATTTCTAAAAACCTTATATTGGTTCATTAATTAAGTTTGTGTCTTTCTTGTTTAATTGAATTTTCAGTTGGTCATTGTTTGCGTTCTGAAAATTCTTAGTCTTCATGTGGCTATTAACAGAACCTTGTTGAAAGAGTATCACCATAAGCCATACATTAATCTTTGGTGAGGAAGGAATATATGAAGAGTGAGAGAGAGAGAGAGAGAGAGAGAGAGAGAGAGGAGGACTTTGTTTTTTAAACGATAACCTTCCAAGAATCAGAACAAAATTTCCAAGAATTACCCTACAAACAAAACGTAATCAATCTTCGGTGAGCATACTCATTGTTTGTCCATTACCTTCCATAATGACTATTACAAAAAAGGTGTTTCTTTCAATCAATAACTTTCCAAGAGTCACCCTCAAGAGCAAAATTTCCACATTTCCAAAGCTTTGAGCAAAATTTCCACATCAAAAATGATACATACACATCACTTTTACCACATTTCCAAAGCTTTGAGCAAAATTTCTACATTTCCAAAGCTTTGAGCAAGCATGCATGACAGCTTGTGTACGGAGAAAGTTATACGTACTACACATAAGGTGTACAATGTTACTCTATATTTTTTTGGATGTATATTACGCATTTTTGGTATTTATTTTGTTTATTACGCATTGGTGTACCTTGAAAGTGCATCTTATGCATAGTTTTGCAGACTATGGTACTCATATTTTTTGCTTATGGCACGCATAATTTTTGGCTCAATGGTTCCATATTTGTATGGTATTAGTTACGTTTTTCTAATTAAAATTGCAAACAAGGTGCATGCATGATTCATCTCAAAATAGTTATGCTATTTTTTGGTTAGTTGCACATTATTTTTGTATTAATTATGTATTTTTTTAGTTTCGATTATGCTTTTTCTTAGTAATTAACCAAATTTTTTGTAACCGATTTTATATTTCTTTGTATTTTATATCTATGACTTGACAAAAGAAAAAGTAGGGGATTTATGTCTACAATTTGCAGTTTGTTTGTTAATAATTTAAAAGTAAATTTATTCACACACATACATACAAATAAAGATTTACAACCTTAGATACCATTCAGGATATCATATACATTTCTTAAATAATATTACATGCAAAATTCTAGTAACCCGCCATAATATTCGCGATCTTTGAAGCCCTAAGCTATTTTTTCTTATTTTTAAACTCTCTTAAAAATAATCATGCCCCTTGAAATTTAAGAATTATAAGGAGTTACAACAACAATTAGGGGGTTCTTGATCTTGTGTATAGCTAAGCCAGTGATTTCAGTCATGTCCAAATCCTCCCCATTTGCTCCACCAGGTAATCCCAAATCAAACTTGTGCACAATATTTGCCAATGCGAGTTCATTGACACTTATGGCAAAAATGGTACCAGGACAATCCCTCTGGCCAGCTCCAAAAGGAATTAACTCGAAATCATGCCCTTTGAGATCAATTGGACTTGTCAAAAATCTTCCAGACAAATAAACATGAATATTGATACATATTTACGGATGTCAATACATAATTTACGAATATCGATACACATTTTACAAATTATCCATCGATTAAAGGTCAGTTAGTAGCATTTTTCATTTTATTAAAGCCAATGGGAATTATTGATGTTTTCATGGGTCCACGTGAATTTCTAACTCCATCCAAAATCGACAACTTACGCACCCACCTAGTGGAATAATTATTCAGTCGTCCTATAGCACCGTCAAGTAATTTCATTTTTTTGTTGTTGCAAAATGATGTTAAATTATTAAAATGATTAAATGTTTAATTTTTTATTATTTTTATTATTATTTTAAATTTTAAAATCTCAGATCGTTACAATTTTAATTTTACCTAAGATAGTTTCCTGGCAAAATCTACCTACCATTTTTTTACTAGTTTGAGGTAATTAAGGATAAGCTTCTCAAGGGACGTGCATTTGACTCTATGTGAGTGCATGTTGGGTCCATTTTCAACTGTTTGAATAATTATTTTATAAAACTGATCATTGAGAACAATAACCTGATAACCTGATCGGAATGTATTTAATTATATATAATTAATTCCAAAGGTTTGAAAGCTGAATTCATTTTTATTAGGGTAAATTACACTGATCCCCAGGTTTCTGACAAGTACAATGTCTCCTGAGATTTTTAAAAGTACACTAATTTATATTAATATCTCTTTCGGTAAGACCAGTCAACATCGTTAGTGCAACTCTGCAAATTTGATTAAATAAATTGTAACATAATTCTTATCGCGTCCAAAATAACTTATGTTGAATTTTTAAGATTTTTCTAACTCAAAACTCTATCCGAATTTTGATTTTAGAAAAATCTCAAATAGTCAACATGAGTTATTTCGAACGTGATAAGATTAGTGTTGCAGATTGTTGTGTCAAAAAAAATCCAAACTTGAAGTTTTAGTAGTTTAACTAACGATATTTAATTAATTTTAATAATAGATGAGATAAACTGCACAGTAATTTAAAAAGTAAAAGAGATCACAATAGTTTCAAAAAACTCAAAGAGGATTGTATTTGTTAAAAACTCCATGGGAGCTTAGCGTTATTCACCTTTTTTTGTTAAGATAAATACATTCAACGAAGTATTAGTTGGTATCGAATAAACATGATTTTTAAGGATAATTGATATTTCCCATCTGAATCATTGGAATAGACTATTGGTGTAGTGTAGCCTGATGTAGTATTGTAATGGGAGACGGACTTCACTGATGTTATATTATAATACATGGTTTATACATAGTTTATTTCATCACAGTTAGAGTCAGAATTACATGCACGGAGACAGGTGAATTCGGACTCCCCTAAAAACTTAAAAAAAATTAAAGACCTACGATAAATCTTAAAAATTATATTTTAACCCCCTTAAATTACATTCGTCTCCCTCTATTTTTAAAGAAATCTCAATCTCTTCATATATAAAATTCTGACTTCACTCCTAATCAAAGTGATAAAGTAGGTCTAGTCACTCTCCAATGGAATGTTTGTGAAGACTTTTTGGAGTAGAAAGCAACCCCGGCCTCAAGTGGTTGGAATTTCCTCCTTTTTGAAAACTTTAAGCACAATCACTTGCAAAATTCAAAATCCTTCCCTAGTGGAGTTGTCTAAGTTCTTAGACACAATGAAACCCATCCTTTCTCAAGTCGTACAAAGTGGCTCCATGAAATGTCTTCCCAAAATCATGGTAAAAATGAATAGTAACAGAGACTAAAATTTAATTGTTCATGATCTTTTAATGTGTTTTTGCAATATCATAACGCGTTCTTGTAGTTTCTTAGCGTGCCACATCATATCCACTTAAGATAAAGGGAGAAAAAAAAACTGTACTTGACACCTATTTGAATTTTGAGGGTGTCTGATTTTTTTTGAAAGTGTGTCCACTCTTTCTTTAATGGCAAAGCGACATAATTGTAACGGAGACTAAGATCTAACCTTTCAGGATGACCTTCCAATACATCCTGACAGTGTCTTAGCGTGTTTTATAATTTCTTAGCACGTCCCATTGTATCCACTTTGGAAAAAGATAAAAGGAAGTACATTATTTCCCTTTTGAATTTAGGAGGGTGTCCGATTTTTTTCAAAAGTGTGACCACTCTTTCTCATATGATCCAAAGTACACTAGGGTAGGTAGGACTAAATAGGCTCTACCATTTGGAGACTCGTGACTTGGAATAAGTTAAAAATTGTTCTTCCACAATACAATAAGAGCAAAAGTTTGGTTGGTGGCAATGGAGACTTCAAGCAAGCTGTCATTAACTAAATATAAACTAGATATAAGTCTAAATTTTTTAGTACTAATATTAATATAGTTTCGAGAGTAAAGTCCTCAATAGCACGGGCAAAAGTTTTCACTTGAGAAATGACAAATACCAGCACTGATAGTCAATGCCAAGAGAAGGTTTGTCCCTATTTGGCATGCAGTGTGCTCGGCAAAGACCGAACCACACCAGAGCCTTGTCGAATCCTTTGGCCATATGTCGGTAGAACCATCTCTAGGCCTAGTTTACTTCGGACACATCATAGATCAATGGGTCGAGAGTAATATTAGACCAAAGGTGAACTATTCTGCATATCCAGCCTACCACATATACATGAGTTTGGCCACGAGCAATTTCATCGAGATATGGCCCATTACATTTGTCTTCCATAACATGCAGCCTCTAGTTTACTCTTACCCAAGAATTACTCTGGATCAGTAGAATAGCTTCCATAGCAATGTAATCCACACTTATATAGGAATATTCACTTTGAAAACAGATGTTTTATTACCATTCCTTAATATTACAATACCTATTTTTCAACAGAAGAGATTATACACGTCTGCGTCTCAAAAGCTTGTTAAAATTGTCTACAACAAAATAGTAGCAAGAAGTCATACAAAATTCAATGAGGTAAAACCAAGCCCCCCGCCACTGAGGATTTATGAACAAAACTGCCGCGATCGATAACAGAACAATAACATAAGAGACTACAAAGCTCACATAGAAAGCCTCCGTATCCAAGAAACCATCATCGTCTCCTTTTCCATCTACTTCTTGCCTTGGTGGCGCTAGGACGGTTTTGGTGCAACTTTTAGGTAAAGGAGGCCCACAAAGAAGGGGATTTCCCTCATAGCTACTGGCATCAAAAGTTGCGAACTGAGCTTTCTGGTCTGGTGTCGTACCTGACAAATTATTGTGTGCCACACTGAAGACTGCCAAAGAGCTCAATTCAATGAGTTGAGGAGGGATTCTTCCACTCAACTTGTTATAAGAGAGATCCATACTTTCAATTTCCTGTAGTCCTGAGAACGTAGCAGGGATTGATCCGGTGAGATTGTTACGAGACAAGTTTAGTGCACGTATATTGCTCAAGTTTCCAATTTGAGGTGGGATTTTCCCACTCAAGAAATTGCAAGAGAGATCAACTCCTGACATGTAATCAAGAATGTTTCCCTTGTATGAATAAGATCCGTGCTTCGTTGTGAACACCGTTTGTTGCTGGACATACACAAGATTAAGTTCATAATCATGAGGTCCCAATAAATTTGACCCATTCACAAAGTTCCATGGTGAATCGTCAACAACTTGTCTCCATGTAGGTGTTAGATAAGATTTATCATAAGAATTCTCAGACGATATGTCATGCAGACAACTTGGTATGTGACCAGAAAAGATATTTTGAGAAAGATCCAATATGGTTAACTGTCTCAACTGACATATCTGAACAGGAATTTCTCCTTCCAATTGATTAAACTTCAACAAAAGAATGCTCAATGTAGAAAGGCTTCCAATCCAATGAGGAATTTTGCCACTTATGTTGTTGTTTCTGAGATCTAATGACACCAAAGAAGAGCTATTGTAAAATGCACGGCTCAACGGACCATTCAAGTTGTTTTGATTCAGGTGGACGTGTCTTACTCTCGATGGGTTGAAGCAAGATGGTATCATACCAGAAATGTTGTTTTCTGAAAGGTCTATGTACTCAAGACTATCAAGCTTGCAGAATTCCACTGGAATGGGTCCTTCAAAATAATTTGAGGACATAACAATATGTGTCAAACTCGGCATGTTCCCCACCATTCTCGGTAGCTTCCCTGAAAATCGGTTGTTGCTAATATCCAGTGAATCTAAAAAAGCAAGCGTAGACAAGCTATCCGGAAGTCCACCCACAAAGAGATTGTTGTCCAGAAATAGCCAATACAACTCAGTTAAATTGGAAAATGATGGAGATATTTGGCCAGACAAACTATTGTTTGATAGCTTGAGCAAAAATAAGGAGGAGCAACCAATTGGTAATTGCTCTGGAATCTGTCCAGACAAATTATTGCTAGACAAATCCAAAAACACCAGAGAGTCTAGATCACCAAAAGAAGTAGGAATTACACCCTCAAATTGATTTGTAGACATGTTTAAGTATGACAATTTGGGAATATTGGAACTTATATTTCCAGGAAGTTGGCTCTCAAAATGATTATCAGAAACATCGATCAAGTGGAGATGGAGATTGGGACGAGATGGTAAGAGGGCAGACCCAACGAAGGAGTTATTTCTTATCTTAAAAACTTGCAATTTCGTATTGTTTTCTAACAACCAAACAGGAAATTTTCCCTCCAGACTATTGTGTGAAAGATCAATCATCCTCAGATCATATTGGTAATAAAGAAAATGTGGAACCTTAAAACCAAGCTTGTTTGAACTACAACTTGACAAACTAAGAACCTGAAGTTGGAACCTAGGAACTGATGTTGGAAACTCAATTTGGTTGCTAAACCTGTTGTTGTCCCCTGAAAGTACCTTAAGTTTTGAATGGTTATAAAATGACACAAGTGAAATTGGAATCTCAAGAAGATTATTTGAAATGAAAAGGTACTCGATTGTTGCGAGATTAACAAGAGGAGACGAGCCGACATTTCCATTCAACTGATTATGAGAGAGGTCCAACAACCGGATTGACGTCAAGTTTCCTACACATGAAGGGAGGGTGCCCTTTAAATCATTCTCACTGAGGTCCAATTGTTCGAGGTTAGCTAGTTCACACCAACCTGTGAAATCAAGCAAGTGATGCTTAAGAAATGGTTAAATTTAAGCCACACCCACTTGGTAAAAGATGTAATTGAACGAAATATGAATACCTTGGTTCGGTAGGATTCCACTAGGCAAGGCACTTCGCATTGACAATTCCCTCAGGGAATACATCACTCCAATCTTAGAAAGGAAGTTGCTTTCAATGAACGTATAATCCAAATACAAGCACTGTAAGTTTTTCAATCCTTCCAACCCTGCAAGGATATATATTCTGTTAGGAATTTTCGGACAATTGTTCAATTCCACAACGCCTTTATGAATTTTGAGAACAATAAATCACAAAATGAATCACACAAACAGTCATGCATAATGAAAAAAGGAAAGAAAAATACAAGATACAAGATATATGTGGAAAAACTCGTTTAAGCAGTCTCTCTAAAAAGCTCGTAACTGTAATTACAAGGTAATTGCAATATAAATAGGTTGGCTAGTATGGCTGAAATTACACACCCAACATATTCAAGTATAGCCATTTTGCGAATCCACTTTAAACCTTAGAGGTTTTAACTTATAAACTACAAAATCAGGAGAGGTCAATGTAATTTCAACCAAAATAAAAGATGGATTTATATGAATTAGTTTCTTTCCATGCTGATTGTATTGTTCAATGTAAGGCCAATTCTTGATTTACCTGCAATGGGTATTGATCCGGTCAAGTTGTTGTTCCTTAGGTTTACAGTCTTGAGTGACGGAAACACACCAAGAGATGATAGAATGCTACTGTTGAATAAATTGAATCCCAAATCAAGTACCTCCATCTTTTCCAACACAGATACTCTTTGAAAGCCTGCCAAAAATAAATTCCCATTCTAAGTCACAATTAAAGAAACCCCAAATAGGAATGCAAAAAATATAAGGGAAAAAAGATTATGATATAATATATATATATATATATATATATATAGTAGGAAGAACATATAGTAGAAGTATAAATTAATTATAGTGGAACGAATAGTTATAAAAAGTTTGTTTAAATATTTTGTTAGGAAAGAGAATATGGTAAACATGAGTAGGTAGATGATATTTTTATAATTGATAATGACATTCTTGTAATTAATAATGATATTTATGTAAATAGAAGAGAAATATAAAAGAATATAAGATATTGATAGGGAATGAGATGAAATAATTTTCACCTTCAAAAAGATAAAATAGTCCCTCGGGGTGCAAGGAAGTAAAGAAATTTCAAATTAATATGGCAAACCTAGATAGTTATATCCAAGGTGATAGCATTAGACCCGTTCTATGACCCTTAATCAACATGCCCTTTGGCAGAAAGTTATGGCACACACACTGTGTAGAGCGTGTTTTTTGGTGTGTAGTATAAAAATATGGAGTTATGTATTGGATTACCTATGAGTGTTATGGTTAGTTACGAATGTTATATGTGTTATGCATTTTTAAGGGTTCGATTTGTTACATATATTCTTTTATGTATTACGATTTTTTGTTGTGTTTATTGCATATTGTACTCAATTACAGATAAACGTGTAACTTATGCACTGAAATACTACAAATTATTTTAGCTCGTTATAAAAGGATTTGATGTTAATTAGGAATTTTTTTAATTAAGTTATGCAAATAGTGCAAAATTAGATGCTTGACATGGCTCCATTTATCAAACATTTAATAAAATTCAAGTGATCTTGTTATATCGTACCTGAAGAAGTCGTAAAACTATCAACCTCATTATTGCTGATATCCAGCTTCTCCAAGTTTTTCAAATGTTTAAAATCTGCTCTCAAGTCAAGAAAAATGAAAGTATTAATTAGATATTGAAACTATTGAAACATCAATGTCTTTGTGCTTGTAGGCTGGCAGAATGAAAAATAAAGAGAGCTAACATCAATGTTTTTGTTCTTGGTGTTGAGATTGGAAGGGGATAGATTTTAAACTCACCATCAATATAGATACACCCCATCAACTTGTTAAAACCTAGATACAGAGACTTGAGAGGTGTTAGCCGGCCCAGAGTTGGTAAGATGTTATTGGTGAGACTATTATCACTCAAGTCAAGATTCTTCAAGTTCCTCAGTATTTTCATTCTCTCAAAACCTGTAAAACAAACAAAATAATATCTTTTCCATATTTTAAATTTTCTGAAAACAG
>JABCMJ010022497.1:0-22363 GCA_014822125.1 Arbutus unedo | reverse complement strand
TATATATCTGTATATATGTATAATATATAATACATATGTATATGTATATACATATATATGCATATACATTATACATATACATTATAATACATTATACGTGTATATACATACATATACATTATAATACATATGTATATATACATATACATATGTATACATGTATATACATATAATTATATACATATATGACTTATATATATTATACATATTATATATATATATATATATATATTATACGTATAATAAATATATATATATATATGTATATATAAATAAATGTATAATATGCGAATATATAATTATATATACGTCTAGTGTATATATATACATACATATACATATACACATAGTTGATTTTTGAAAATAATGAAAACTGTATTTGAAATAAATGAAAGCTCACTTTTTATACTTTCACTTTTTTTGAAAATAGAAAGTAAAACATCAACCAAACATGTTTTTTTCTCAAAAAATAGAAAATTTAGAAAATAAAAATAGAAAACAGAAAACGAAATGGTTATCAAACATGGCCTTAATGTTGTAATTTTAATAGTTATTTGTTTTATATTTTGAAAACATAAAATTTGATTTTACTTTTGCTGGTCGCTCGAGCGACCTAAGGACCGCTTGACCAGTCTCTTCAAATTATAAAACTACAGATTTGAGAGTTGTGATGGTTTGATGGGAGAGATCAATTTTCGCTACAATTTTGTGCCATAAATACGCAATTAAAGGCTAATATTGTTATATAAACCTAGGGGATATTTATTTTTTCTTTTACATTATGAAATTAGAAGTTTAGTAGGTATTAGAGAGAAAGAGTTTCTAAGATATTTTGCAAGTTCTTATGGGTTCTTGGAGGAGGTTCTATTTGATCCATTTTTCGTCGATTCATAGTTGTTTTCCACTTGTTTGTCAGATCGAGGTAGGCAAAGTTACCTTCCAACTCTTGGGTTTAACTTACCATTGTTAGATTTGATTCAATAGCATATTTAGGAAAGCATGGTTAGGGTTTTATTTTCTCTTATTTGCGTGGATCGATTTCATGTCTCAATGGTGGATTCAATCAATTGATTTTGGGAGAAGTAGTTTTGACTCTAAAATTGACATTTTCAGTAGTCTGTCTTGAGCGAAATATGTTTCTGTCTGTGTTGCGATTTGTTTTTTCGAAATTTTCAGAAAACCTTAACTCAGAATCTGGGAAAATGATAACTCACTCTAGTAAGCTCTAAACTGCTCCAGCGACCTGTCTATTTTTGTCAAATTCTGACCAGTGACTTATTACTCAAGAGGTCTATTGAAAAACATACAGCTTTCACCGAATATCCAAATTAGTTTTAGGCCATGTTTATGCTCTCGGACTCTATTGTACAGACTATTGAAGTACTATTTTTGAGCTTACACACATCGCACATGTATCTACACTAGTTGATATGTTCACGGAGTTGTTGTTAACCTGTGAAGATAATGTTCAACACATGAATTACGTTGTTGATATACATGTTGTGGTTGTAAGATGCATTTATCATATATTAAAGGAATATTATTTTTGTTGGTAGTTTCGGGTTCAACCGTTATGCTGTCCGAAGTTTATAATTAAGATCTGTTAGAAACACAGTGTAGTACGTAAAGTTAAAGATTGCAGCAGAATTGGGTATCACAGGAAAATCTAGAATTTACGTTAGGGACATTGATTCGAACAATACTTGAATAGGGCAGCGAAATGTATTGGGTGTTCGTTATAAATAGTGAACATTGTAGAACTTGGTAGGAAAGTTGAATAAAAATTGATAACCTAGCGTGATTGGCCTGGTGTGACATGATTTTTTGGTATGAAATTTCATTGGACGTTGTATTGTGTAAGGACCCCTTCTAGGAGGAGTTAGAGATGGTAGAGGGTGACTCCAGGGATGTCTGCGATGGCAGCTTCAGACTACGAGGGAATGACGACTAGTGTACTGCGTGTCTTTGAGCCGATAACGAGAAGCAACTGAAGTACGTTGTGATTGGACCTGGTGATGTCATGCTCGTGAGATCTAGATAGGGTGAGGTAGGTATTGACTTGAGTGGACGGTAAAAGGTTCCTTCCTTGTTGGGTTATACTTTAATCTATGGGCTGTGATAAGTAAAGAATGTCATCTAAGTGCCCTATACTAGTGTCTAAGGGAGGATAAGTGATTCGCACCCAAAAGTGTGCTTAATACATATCTGAACCCCTTAATTTGTGTGCGAATCTTATATGCGTTTATGAGTTAATGTATGTTTTGGGTGTTGGTATGTTTTCGAGGTATTTACAGGTTTGTAGGAGTTTTCGAAGGTTAAGAAGTTCAAACCATGAAGATGGAATAAAAGCCAACCAAGTTGAGGATTAGAGGTACTACTGGTTGTAGAAACAGCACCACCGGTAGTAAAACACACTGTCCAAAGTTGAGGATCAGAGGTACTACTGGTAGTAAGAATAGCACTACCGGTAGTAAAACACATTGCCCAAAGTTGAGGATCAGAGGTATTACCGGTAGTAGGAACAACACTACCGATAGTAAAACATACTGCCTAATTTGAGAACAAGAGCTACTACCACAACTTGAGATGTACTACTGGTAGTAGTGCAAATCCGAGAAATTCTTTTTATTTTCTTTATGTTTATGTTTATTTATTAGTTTCCTAATGTAATTAGAAGTATTTGCTTTATGTCTATTTATTAAGAAACCAATTAGGAGGGAGATATTAGTTTTTTGTTGAGGATTATTTCCAAAGACAATATTTTCAATTTCAAGTTTATCAAGAATTCTTTTTCTTCATCTTTTATTTTTGATTTCTTATGGATTCCATTAAATCCATGAGAAACTAATTCTTCAAGGATTCGGTTCAACGGTGAAACGTTGAATCATGACTCAAGGTAATTCAATCCTCGTACAAGATTTTCAATTTATGATATCGTTTCATTAATCAAGAACTATTTTGAAATCAATCAAGGGTTTTCGTAGAATTTTTGCTTGTGTGTAGACAATCTCCATTAGCACACACAATTCTTAGATCTACAAGATTTTGATTTGGAAACCTAATTTTTCTTATTTTGATTATAAAATAATGATCAATTTTTCTTGATTTCTGATAAACCATAATTTATAGAACCGGATTTGAGTTATATTTATTCGAGGATTGAATTATTACGAATCATGGCCAATATGGATCCCGAGAATTGAATTTTCTTTCTTTTCACTTTAAATTGTTTTAAATCTCACCACAATATTTTTCCACATATATTCTAAACCTTTATTTCTCTCTCCCGATAAACTTCCAAATTACTCGTTCCCTGTGGATTCGACTCTGGACTCCCGGAATTATTATGCTACAACCGATCAATTGATCCTATGCTTGGAATACATATTTTATTGACACCAGTTCATGACAAGCAATAAGGTATTCTGTAACAATGTACCTAGAAACATAATAGAACTTAATAAAACTTATCAAGGTGTTTATTAGTTACGTATTTACTTCACAGTTCATGCTCTATTCATGATAATTATCTCAATTGTTTAGTATTTGGTTTTTTGAGTAACTTTATCTACTGAGTTCTATTACTTATTGCTATAACTTCTTTACCTTTGGCATTTCATGTCAGGTGGAGATGTGCAGACGAAGGAACCACTCGTGCAAGAAATGCCAGGAGTTGATGGAGAAAAGTTGTTCACATGAATATCGTACCCCTAGAATCTTACTTTGATATTTTAATTATTTTATGTCAAGAAACAAATGTAAACCCCAAGGGGTAATTTAGTCATTTTCAATGAAGCACCTTTAAACTCAGTATTATTTTGATTTGATCAATGGACAAGGGTTATTTCTTTAAAATTCTTGTTTTACAAATTAAAATATGAATTTTAAGAATTTATTAATATTTTGAGAAATCATGGCATTACATATTGATTTTGCGTACCATTATGTACGCAAATTGAACATGCATTTTGTGGTAGCTCTATATAAATCTAAAACGTGAAAATTTTGGATAAGAGGAAGCTAACACACTGATACGATTGGTGAATAGGGGTGTTACACAAATACCAATATCGAACCCAGTATCCATTTAATTACCTGACCACAGACTATTGTGTAGATTGCATATGTATCACATGAGCGGTTATCTAGGAGAGTGCCTAAAAAATAACAGGCTACTAGTTTGGCAGCGAAATGGTCTGATCCTTATGAACAACATTGATGCACTAAAGGCCATAGGTCTCTTCCACATTTAGATTTCAGCTTGACATTTTAAGACCATTGGGATAAACGAATAGTTGTGGAGCCAAAAGTCCAGTACAACGTTGTGAAGGACGTGTACTTTATGATTTACTGAAATTAGATCTCATATGAGGAAAAAATTGCAGGTGTTCTAGAATGGTTGAATCTATTTGTCCAGCACAACATGCTTGAAGTGAAAGACAGAAGTTTTTTTGCAAAGATTCCAAAAGGGCGTTCAATGCAGATAATTTTTTATAGAAGAGAAAATCGTCTACATAGAGACGTTTTTCAAAGGCTTTACGTTGAGATTCGAGATATGAACCAACGAGTAATGCATCAGGGCATGATAAAAGATGTCATTAGAGATGCTGAGAGAAACGGTTCTGACCTGAGGACTTTTATTAAATCTATTAAGAGGGACCCACAGTACGGGTCTGACCCTGAAATTTTAGATTTATTCGAGTAGTTAAATTTTTAGTTAGATGTTTGTAATTTGAATTATGTATTTCAGTTGCAAAATTTGTGTGAAATTTAAACTATCTTCAAAAATTTATTGCTTGACTTGAAAAATAAGAATCTAAATAATTTCTTAATTTTTCAGAAGGTTGCAAAAAAAGTAACCTAGTTGTCCCAAAAGAACACAACTCTAATTTTGGGCTTGCTTGAGCGACTTATTATTTTTTAATTTTTTTAATAACTTTTTAAAATTGAAAGAGGCTACTCGAGCGAGCACATCTCGCTCGAGCAGCCTGCACGAAGTTTCTGCTTTGTTTCAAATTATGAACATAACTCATACATACCATCAATTTCTTTCAAAAATACGTTCGGTTTGTACCAGAAATAGATGCTCATTAACAAATCAAGATAATTAAGTAATGAACACAAGATTATAATTACGCTAAAACTATTATAATCCCATAAAATTTCAATTTAGCTCTAAACTTTTACAATAATCATTAAAATCATAAAAATTATTCAATTTTTTTCCACTTTTAAATAAGTTGTTGAAAATGAAATTAAACGATTAAAAATCAAGGACTAGAGTTTCTAACATAAATTGTTCAACATGTGCACTAATTTTGCTAAATTGAATACATGAGAAGAATTAATTAGTTAAAAATTGTAATAGGAGTCCCCATTTTGATGAATTATGAAATATGTGGTATGCCGCAATTATTTCAACATTAACTATTTGTCATCATAATATTAAAATTATAAAATTATAGAATTGTTATGAAATTACACGGAATGATTTATTTATAATTCTGAAGGAGATGTAAACTAATTGATGTTAACAAGAATAAATATATTTTACACGAAATGAAGTAGAAAAAGCGCATTAATTTCATTAATTTACACATTTCTTGTAGTTCAATACAACAACATGAATAGGTAACACTGTTAGCGCACAATCCGATGAACGAAGCTATAGTCAACTACTAGCATTGGCTCCCATTTCTCTAGCGGAACATGTACACCTATTGTGTCCAAGTAGGCCACATACCTTGGAAGTTTGAATCTCATATAGTCGCGACTCGTGTCAGTCCATTTTATTGCTGAGGCGTCAGGTCTTCGACCTCCCTTTTCTTCATTCACAACACATTTGTAGGAATATATGCACTCCGATGTAGGGTGTCCAATAGCTGATGTCTCTAATTGGAAAGAATTTTTGTGTATCGTAGGTCTCAATGTCTTCGTAGACTGTCCCTATGTGATCTACGTGATTTAGATGATTCAAGGACAATTTGTTGTAGGAAGCGATCACTTAGGAGCAAGCGATCTTCCATTGGTCCTATTTCTAGCATTTGCATGTACTTTGATGCAACCTTATAGTTTGTTTGTGACTTTCTTTGTACGATGATCTTGGATGTGTAATTAAAATTTCTTTGAATACTTAATCAACATGACTGTATACAACCACTCTATCAACCTTGCCTTGTTGCTCTACCTTGTAAGTAGTTGAATTGTGAAGTCACTGTAAACCTATCCAAGTGCGTTCTTCATTGTAGAACTTTCCCTTTTGTTGCAAAAGTATTCAATACACAAGTACAAGGTTGTCGTGACAGTTGTTGTTATTGGTAGAGGACGTGCATCTTTCATAACACTGTTGAAACACTCAGAATCTTTTGTGGTCATTGACCCATATCGCCTTCTATCGTTTAAGGAAAATGTCTACTTCTCCATGTTCATCTCATCGAGCAGTTTGCCAACTTTTCCTTCCTCTAGTTGACAGATTTGTTCAAAAAACCTATTGTATTTAGACACATGTAGTTGGTTTGCGGTCAACTTGACCCAATCCCCCACTTGCTTGTTGAAATCTTTGGTAAAGTTGACTCCTACTTGACAGAAGCAGTATCAATGGAATGCTCGAGGAGGCCTAAAGTCTAGATTTGAACGTAAGTAGGACAATAGACTTGAGTGCTTATCTGAAATAAGGTAGAGACTGGTCTATCCGTAACGTACACCATGATTTGGCAAAAAAACCAACCTACGTGTTGGTCAACTCATTTTCCATGATGGCAAAGGCCACGAGAATTACCGCGATGTGTACGTTTGGCGTGATATCAATCAGAAGGGCATGCTTGTGTTTTCCATTCATGAAAGTATCATTCGCACATAAAATAGCTGGCAATGTTTAAAAGCTTCGATGTAGGGTCCAAAATCCCCACACACCCTATTGAACAAAATTCTAGCTCCCCCGCGTGTGGGACTATTGTCGGTCTCTGGTCTTCACACCATACCCGAATTAGCTAGAACCGCCTCACTGAAGAACTATTCCAGTTTGTTGTGCGATCCATCCCCAATCACCATAAAGTTCGGCAATGGCCTTCTATTTGGCCAACAAACATTTTGCATACAACACCTCGTAACCTTCACAGTCCTTCTTAATGGTTGCATTAGGGTTTTGATTTTAACTGTAAGGTCTGATTACAACAATGCCACAATAAAGTTCAAAATGAGCGGCGCATCAAGCATGAGGTGGTCAAAGGTCATACTTATCGTGACACACGTTAAGGTCCAGCAAATTTTGAAATGATCCATATTTTGTCCTCCTTCGACTTCGAGTGGGCACCTAGGCTCCATGAACAGGGATCTCCACTGTTGCACGCATAAGTAACGGACGTGGTATTTGACAATGACACATTTGTCGTGTGATTTCGATCCATGTTGTATAATTTGACTGCTCCCTATACTACATCTTCGGAATGGAAGGCCATCCCCTTATGAAGCTTTGACCTCATGTTCCAACCGACTACATCCATGTCCGAAAGTGTTGGGGATGGGTCAACAATGTTTTTCCATGTGTTTTGCGTGAAGATGTGGGATAGTGGTACGTACAAATCAAATTCTCTATTGCCAACAACATTAGCTTCAAGGCCCGCATCCACTTCCTCTTCGGAGGTAGTTACTTCAATCTTTACCTCCTGCACAATCTCCGCAACTGCATGAAAAATTACAAATTTTGTGATAAGTTGTAATTATTTGGAAACTAATTAGTAGTCGCCGTAATATTTAAATTTTACAAACTTACTGAGGTGAGTTAGAGCCCATCACTAACTAGTCTAAGCCCGACAAGAACGAGGGCACACCTTGGTTGTATGTCACACCACTTGCATGGACTCCTAAGAAAGGGAGATGTCGCTTGTCGATATTCTCCTACTCACGTCCCTGGCATTCCTAGCAAGGTCTTCATGAATGATAGGCTATCGTCGACTATCCCTCAACTCGAAGAATATCTCCAGTGTGAAACTGAAAATAATTCTTGATAGCTCAAACATTACACTGACTGTAGCATCGTCGACAAGGTCCAGCGTTGTGTACATGTAATTCGTGTGAGGGAAACTAGTACAGGGTAGCAAAATGTGATTTTCATCTTTTGGCTTGTAGCATCGTCGACGAGGTCTAGCACTGCGTATATGTAATTCGTGTGAGGGAAACTTAGTATAGGATACCGAGATGTGATTTTCATCTTTTGGCCCCGAACATTAGTGACAAATCGTATTCTTTCTCTTAACTCGTCAAATCCGATTCCCCTTTTTAGTAAGAGAACTATCGTTGAACCTCTGTCAGATTGCTGATCGTTGCAATTGTTCACTACCTTACCATTGGTGTGGACGAATATGCAACAAAAATATGAAAACCATGGTGTTCTGCTTTATAAAATCAGAGTGGAGTATTTATGAGTGAAAGTTGGGTGATTTTTTGGGGTATTCACTACAGAAAGTACGAATTTTCGATGCAAGGGTGGCTAGTGTATGTGGCTAGTGTATGAAGAGAAAGGAAAACGCGTGTTGTAAATGCTTTCTAGTACTATGATTGGCTGACCGCTTTACTTTGTGCAGAGCAGACTGCCATTCATAGTAAAATGCAAGTTCCATTTGGGCATTACAAGAACGCAAATGTCATTTGCATTTTATGTCCAATAATTGAAAAAAAAACATAAATTAACTTCATTTGGCTCTCAAATAAATTTTTTTAGAGCCAATTGGAGTTGTTATGAACGCAGATTTACCATAATATGTGTGATTGTAAGTCTTTGTGCAAATTTTGTTCACTTTTGTGTATCCCTTCCATATTTGTTTTTTGTTTGACTTGCAGTTACCCAAGAAACATTTTGTATTATTTCTTAGATTTTGTATCAATTGTATATTTTAATGTCAATAAAAGTACATAACTAGTTTGTTGTCGCTATGAAATTATAATTAAACAGCAAAGAAAATATTTGTTAAAAGATGAAATCCAACTTCCGAATAACTTGAAATTCAAAAATGATTCCAAAAACATCTAACATCTTCTCTGCAAAGACGTTAGTTGTTTCAATGGCATCATGCTGACCAATTCTTGCGCAAAACAAACCATCCCAAAGACAGATAGCTTCAATATCAGTTTATAACAGCTAGATCACTTGCAAAAGTTCTGCAGAGTTTTTAAACCAGTTGCATATCCATTACGTTTATCCTTTTTGAAAAAAAAGAAAAACACAATGAAACAAAAGAGATGTACTGCAACAATGGAAATTATTTCCTGGCATTCCCCTCCAAGCAGTATGGGAAGGAGAAACCGATGCATATAATAACATTCCAACGATATTCACTTGCTGAAACTGAAACATTTCACCAAAATGTGTACTTATATTGTTCTTGACCTATTGTTCTTTGTGGTCATCTACTTTTTAGGGTCCGTTTGGTTATCCATTCCTTATTTGCTTATTGTCCACAACAATGGAAGTCATTGTCTTATTGGACCTCTGCCTTGTAAGTTGCGGATGCATCAACTTGTACTAATCTGCAAAATTAAGGTGTAATTGTCAGATAAAATAAAAACACACCAAAAAATGTACATAACTCCGGTTGTGGGGAAATTATCAAAATAAAACTCCAGCACTACACAGAAGTGATGCAATAATGGCACCTCTTTGAGGCATAAGGTGCAAATGGACGATGGCTTTTTGAAGAAATTTATGGAGAGAGGCAAATGCAAAGCACAAGGTAAAAGAGATAATGAAATGAAGTAGCTAAATTTACGATTTTCCTTGCCCTTTGTAGTTCCCCTACTAACCCTCGATCCAAACGTTGCCTAAAAGTTCAATTATGCCAAACTATAATATTAGAATTGGAATAAATTTAAGTCACTTATATCAATATCTATTGGTTTCTTTTAAAACTGCACGCATCAGAAAATATGCCAGATACCTAGAGAATTGTCTGGGTTTAAGAACAGAAAATGCAAATTGTTCTCCCAAAAAGCAATTCAAGAAAAATTGACAGCCGAGGTATTACTGACGGAGTTGGTATCAAAACATTCTAAACTAAAATGTGTATATGGAACCACTGATCCAAGCCCGAAAATCGAGATTATTCAAGTAGGTGCATATATATATAACCTTTTTTTGGTTAGACAACGGGCATCCCTCAGGGACTTTGTTTCGGAATTTGGGGAAGGGTGGTTTTACAATGTTGGCAGATTTCTAACAGCTCAGGTGGCTTCCAATTCTGTTACACCTAATGGAGGCTGGAATTGGCCAAGAGCCTCAGTCATCCAAGAGATTATTGATCAAACTCCAGCAAATCTGATTCCTCGTGAGGACAGGGAAGATAGAGTGGTTTTGATTCCCTCAGCTAATGGGTTATGAACCTCTATATCTGCCAGGGATGCTATTAGGCGAGTGAGACCTATTGTGCCGAGGCATAAAGTGGTTCGGTATCCAAAGCATGTTCCTAGATGGTCTTTCATACAGTGGATGGCATTTTTGGCCACACTCTACAAGGGATAGGCTTGTATCTTGTAGGCATAGAAACTCACAACCATATCTCTTTTGAGTGCCACTTATCTAACTGGGTTTGGGAGGCGATTTTGGGGAAATGTGGTGTCCAGAAGACCTCAAAACCTAGACGATGAAGTGGCTAGGATAAGACAGCATTGCAGAGGTACGAGGGTGAAGCATACAGTGGTTATACTTGGCCTCTCAGCCGCTACATATCCTATTTGGAGTGAAAGGAACAGCATAATTTCTAAAATGAAGAGCCTTGATGCCGAGGGAGTTTCTGCTAAGAATCTTAAGATTTGTAGGGGATTGGAGGACTCCTTGGCAGTTAGCGGAATATGCCCCCAACTGCCAAGAGCAATATCAGAGCAATTAACATAAAAGGCTAGAAACCCTAAAAACTGGTCATGAGCGTGCTCCCTAAATTGTTCCTCTCCTTTAAAAGGATGGTAGGGGTAGATTTAAGTACTAAATAAAGAAAACAAATAGACTATCAAACAAATTAATGAAAAAGTACGACCAATGAGCAGGTAATTCCGAATGTTGAAGTCCCAAGCTATGCAATAAATATATGACTCAGCATCATAATTTGAAATAGAAAGTAAGACAAATGGAAGATTATAGAAGTTGAACAAACCTCTGAATTTCTGAACACGACATAAGTTGCTATCTATTTTATTCTTAGTATCTCCAGATGTCTAATACATCATATACAAGGTTCAAGTCCTGGAAAGAAAAACTCAAGCATCATTGAACATTGCACAAAAAGAAGCTCTTCACAAACTAAAAACAAAGCACTGGTGTCAACGAACAAAATGAAAGGAAGCTAACAACTTTAACAGAAGCCAACTTCTATTTTCCACAAACTCTTTTCCTAAATATTGCATGCAGTTACAAAATATAAAATTTCCTGATCAACAAGATTATAGAGCGCTGCATGACTAATCACTGGTCTAAATGAAATAAGAATTGTCGAATGTCATAGAACAGAGAACCATATTTTATTGATTGTTAATCAGTCTATGAAGCATGGGTACTTATATAACCCTGTTGTACTCGTACCCATAACGTGCCGAATAACAGTACTTTTTGCATGGTACTTTCAAATACGTACCTACGAGGAATTTTGTATATGTAGCTTTTGTCATACACCACAAGCACTCTTAAGCCGTACGCACCTCAAAGATGCAGCTATGGGAATAAGACTTTTGTTCTGTGCTTAGCATGATTGTAGAATGATGATTTTGGTTTGTAGTTTTTTCAGTATAAGGGCATTGAGATTTTTACCTTAAGCTCGGCTTTAAATTGTTACTTGATCTTGGATTCTTAATCGCCCAAGCCATTTAGCTATTTGCTTTATGTTCGATGTAATTATTATGGGTCATAAATTGCTCTAAATCATGAAAATACATTCGTTACATCTGTACGCCAGCCTCAGCTAGACCCTACATTTGTTAGGTTCTTCCATATCATGTACCCGGATCATACCAATACTGTATGCGTGCTTCTTAGATCACAGTGCATCCATATCTTGGCTTTTACATCTACAAGTTAGAGTCAGGGAGCCCAAGGAGCCAAAGGCATCCATAATACAAAAGAAAATAAAATAAATTTTCTACCCGAGCCATGAAGCATGTTATCAAGAAAACAAGTTTTGCTTGGTTATAGCAGTTCATTGGTGAAACTACCAAATTCATAACTGATAACACTGCTACAGTAGCACGTTAATGAATCATGGGATAAAAACTCAGCGTAAAAATAGAGGTATATACATTCCATTTTATTGTTAACAGACTCGAAAAAATGAAAAACTATGATGTAATAGGTAGATTCAGAATTTGTTCTGCTGCACATTTCAAGTTATCAAAGTAAGAACAAGGGGGACAAGGTCAAGTTACTCACCCACTCTAAGGAGTCAACATCCTGTTTGCACCAAAATTGAGGCCGGGTGCTGCAGTTGCAGAAACAGGGGTGCAACATCTAGCTGCTGCTGAATCCCATTCTTTATCAAACTCACACTCAAGACGTCTTTCCAGAGACCTATCAACAACTGATGCTTCAGACCTTTGAAATGGGCAAACTACACCCTCCTGCTTGACATTCACTAAGTTTGCTTCTCTCATACAAGAAATTGTGCGCGCAGAAGTGTACTTCTGATCAGAATAGTTACTGGCGCTGGCTTTTATGGAAGTCCGCTTTCTTATAATTGAAGGAGTATTTTTATAACTCATTGCTGAATTTCTCAACATAGATCCTGGACAGCTACTATTAACAGAGATACTTAGTTCCAGGTCAGGAGGTGTGGAGCACCAGACATGATTACTATCATGGCTAAGACAGTTGTCAACACTTCGACATCCTCCACCATTTTCCTTGGGAATAACAAAATCCTTCAACTGGGGTGGTTTATAAGACAGGCAACCATAATATTTGTCATTTGGATGATGAGATGTACAATGGACTCTGTTTTTCTTGCAAACTTGACCATAGGGCTCATTTAATCCAAGTGTTGACAAACTCAGAAAGGAATTGTCTAACAAGCTCCCAGATTCCAAATTCACGACACCCATGCCACAACTCTTATGCCGTTTGGAAGATTCAAACGTTATCTCAGAAGAGAAAGGACAAGCATCGTCAAGAGTGTTTAAAGTAGGTTTAATTGAATTAAATGCATGAAACAAATCATCATCAGAAGAGGCTTTCAGGAGGTCATGTATACCACAAGGGGAACCATAGCCTTGGCACGATTCACTAGTCAAATCTCTTGCAACTGTGTGTGTCCCATTAAACTGAGTCCTCCTAAATGGACTTCTCAGTTTATTTACCCCCACTTGGATACCTGGGGAGTAAGGTTTCGATTCTAAACGATTAACAACTAATTTAGCATTTCCAAGAACCAACTCTGTTGAACAAGTCTCATTAACATGCTCCTTACCCCTCCTGCAATCAAGAGAGGCTTCACTGCGGTCATGGCTGGCGACTTTAACCACAGCACCCACTGATTTTGTCTCACTGCTGCAGAAATCAGGAGATACAGTTACCCCCATGTCCAGCATGGGACTAGGAGGCAAATTTAAGTCCAACTTCTTCTTCACTGAGCAATTCCAGTGATTCTTTATAGCATTATCAGTTCTGCAAATACCCAAAAGAAGATAAGTAAAATCGGGCCTTAAAAACATATTGATGGATACAAGGCGTTATTGAATTAAATAAGTCCAGAATTGGAATTTTTCTCATCGTTTGACTCTGCAGGCAACGTTAAACAAATAATCCGATTCATCAATTTCAAATTTGGAAACTTGAATTGCCAACCCAACAGACAGGTTTTTCCAATCATAAAACCAACTCCATCCATATAAGCTAGTGAGACATCGAGTAACGGATGCCACCACCAAGAGGTCCGCCAACTTAAATTGTTTATCAGAAATTTTCAAAATTGGCCTTATAATGTTAGATAAAAGTCTAAACAGCCCCGAGCAATAAAAGTACAAACGGTGTACCTAACAAGTTCATAAATGCCATCCTATCCATCTAGAACTAGTGTTATAGACACAAAAAGTTTCAATTGAAAAAGACAGCATGACTATAGAAACATTAGAAATCCAAATTACACCGTAATGACTCTCTGAGTCTCCTCCACAAAAGAATCTCACGTCCCATTTAAACCACACTCATGATATTGAACCTTGTATGCCCATTTAATTTCTTCGTAAGTATTATCCATTCCAGTAGTGCCAGCAAGTAGTCAACATATATGGAGACGGTTGCCATGGGTTTTCTGGTCATCGTTTATCTTTATGCTACCACGGGCTAAAAAATTTTACTATCTATTTTTTCACATTGTTGGTGGTGGTATTGGAAAGAGGGGTATACGGCACAAACTCTTGCAAAGACATTAATCTTGACCGCATACCTTCCGGGTAGAAACCTTGCAAGTTCTGCCCACTTGTTACCATATATTTGGTGGTAATAAGTAAGTACAGCCTCCTCCTCTTTTGTCCACGCCTCTTTCTTTATAGCTGGGTCTAAATGGTTGTGCCACCTGATAATTAACAATACAACTTTAGAATTTTGCAATTGGCATCAGCTTACAAAAAATCATGCATGGTCCATGGACTCAGTTTATTGAAGGATTCAAATTTCAAAGTTTTGAACTATAATTAATACTCAAATTCAACCTAAAAATTACTTCATGTGTCCTACTCCTCTTAACCTCTTGGGGCCCCTGCCTGCACAAGATAACTATGATTCTCAAAGGTCTAGACTTCGCCCAGTCTATTGTGCGAGGAGGGGCATATATAGCCCTGGAGTTCCCTCGTAAGGGGTTCCTCGTCTGCAAAGAACAATTATGACACTAGGAATGCACTTTCAGCACAGTAAACTCCTCCAAACTGTTTACTAATTAACACAAACTACTTTTGATTAGCAAAGAAGTCTGGTGATGTAAGCAGAAATGGATGAACATGGAAGTTCAGAGAATTAGCAAATGGTGTCTATCTTGGCAGAGTTTGAATTGCCGGTAAGAACATGAAAATGGTTTTCTGACAATAAGAATACCGAAAACAACTCTAACCTTAAAAACATCATCTTAAAGATGGTCTTCAAAAATATAACAATGTGAAGAAAATAGAAAAACGTAAAATTGGTTAGATATATGAGATCAGAGCTCCATCACGCATTCCAAATCAACAACAAAAAAGAAGGCATGCAGATGAATGAAGGTTCATACGAATAAGGAACAATAAACAATTGAATCCGTTGAAGCTCGAAAAACCTCAAAGATAGTTCACAGAAAAGACTTGGGATTGAAATAAAAAACTGAGATGAATATCACTCAATGACAAATAATACAATATAGCATTGGATGTCATCACCAACCTTTCTCGGCACTGCTTGCCTATTCGACCAGGTAAGAACTTAGCAATAACAGACCATTTCTTACAGCCATACTTCTCTACTAAATAAATTATGTGGTCATCCTCCTGAAGGATCAAACAAGAAACAATGAGTGCAATCAAATATCAATGGCAGCTAAATGGAGGATATGCATTGGTACACCGTCAACAAAATCGAGCAAGAAGATTAATTTATACCTCCTTTGTCCAAGGTCCTTTGACAAGTTCAGGATTAAGAACTTTTTGCCAGCGATGCAAACACTGAACATCCGTTCGTCCAGGAATACATTCAGCTGAATGAGACAAAACAGTATTATTGAGGAAGGAAAACATCATCTTTCTATATTGTTAACCTTCTCAATTCTTATTTCAACTATCACAGAAACACAAAGGAATATCTCATATCAAGGAAGCCACTCACACAGGAACATTCTTTTACTGAAAGGTAATTTAAAAGGAACTATGATAAAAAACGAGCACGGCTTCTCTCAGCAGCCAAATACCACTGCACAATGTGAGCCATCTAGTTTGTTTCAATAACATGAACTGTGCAAGTTGTGCCACCATGTGGGCATTTATGGTCTTGGCCACATAGAATTAAAGGGAGACATAGAAATCGAATACGCAATGACCCTGGCATTTCAAAATTTCTGCTGATAAAATGTCAAGGATTGAAACTTGTAACAGACACAATAAACCACATAAGGAGTCACAAGCTATGTCAGCTGGAATGCGAATCGTATGAGAAACGAGAACAGAATCGTGGTACGCCACGTCTAAATTGTGTTACGCAACTTCTATAAACAACAAAATTAAAACTTACTCTTTCAAGTCTTTTAGAAAACCCCAAACCTGTATACATCTAGTCAAAATTAAAGTCTCATTTTTCATATTGGCCATACAAAATGCGTTCATATGAGCATAATGACCAAACTTTTAACATTTTCCCTCACCAAAATTTTGTTCTCTCTAAATTTTACCTAAATAAGTTGATTTTTAGGGGGAAAACTTTGGAGAACGCTTTGGATTGCCAAATTTACTGGTTTGGAACGAAAGTGTCCCATGTTTCGAAACCTTCGTACCAAAAATGTTATTTGATAGGGAATTAGAGTTCCTAGGTAACATAGGTCACAAGCATGGTACTGGAACCAATAGGAATGATGTCATGCTCCATACTTACCAATTTTCTTCCAGTTTCTTCCATTGAACTTTTCCACTTCTTCACTTAACAGATTATCCTGTAATCAAGAAAGAGAGAATAGTGTGAAGACAGGGTACAAACGCTATGAAGAGATTTCGTCATTTTTAGCATCTGGAAAATTCAGCCTAGAACGAGACAGATCACAAGCCCATTGTGGGCTAGCGTTACCATCAATTAGTTCCTTCGAACTAAATTCCACCAGAAAAAAGTAAGACAAGCGTTGCACTAGGAAAGCTATTGAATTGCTAGTATAGCAATGCAACAGCAACGACACTTAACCAATGCTGTAGACCATAGAGTCACCTACAAGTGGTGATGTTCATGTCATATTTCAGATCCACAACAAAGTTTAAAAAAATAGAAAAAGAGATAAGCTGTTATTATTACCAGGTTCCACCATGATCACTATGCTTATAAGAAAAATACAACCGAAATAGAACCACAAGACTGACCTCTTCCTCTGTCCAACCTGCCTGTGATGAACGTTTAGTCGCCCCTGTTGTCCTCCTATGGCTGAAAACAGTATCCAGTCAGCATAATATATTCGGTACATTTTCACCAACAGCTAAAGAACAATAATCAAGTAAACCATATGGATATACAAGCTGTTGGGTCCTCAAGAGCAGTCTTGATTATCTGCTTCACTAATCATATTTCCAGATAGCTACCGAACACATTATGTTTTACATTAGTCCTGCGGGCTATGGACACTCACAGAAATCAGACATAGAGCGTGCATGTGCATGGATGAACCTGATTTATGAGGTGTCTTACAGGGATCTATTTCTAGAAAAGTCCATCATGCACCTTTGGCCTTTTTTACAGGTGTCTTTGTCCATAAAACTATTCAATTTCTGAAAGATATAACAAATACTAATAACGGAAGTCCACACATTACAAGATTTCTGTTGATTGCAAAATAGACCATGTTGATGATCAAGCGACATGCGCATGCTGTATTTTTACATAACCGTATATCAATTCCAGCCAGGAACTTGAAAAGAGATTCTCATATATCTACATCCTAAAATAACTTCTGCGGGTTACAACAGCATAGGGATTTGTAGTTTAGAACCTTTTCAAAGGATCAAAATTCAGAAATGAACCTACCCCAGAGCAGATGGAGATCTCGGAGTATATGTATCACAACTGCTATCAGAAACCGGAGACCATGCAGCGAAACCGACCTCCTTTTTTACCTCTACGATGCACTGGTCCTCCTTCTTGACCTCTATCATGATCTCTTCGTCAAGCCACTTCCAACACTATAACCACAAAGACAATGCAATAAACGAACGAAGCCCAAAACTGCTCACATGCACCTCCAATTCAGAAGCTAAATCTGAAATCAACGATATCGATATATCAATGTTTAAACTTTAAGCAGTTTTCTTATATATAGCCCAATTGAACAGGTGATTCTTGAAAAAACTAATAGCCAGGGCTACGATTTCGCTTTTTCCCAGTATTTTCCTAGCAACCAAATAGAGATACACGAACATCGGCGATGAGATTGAATTCCAACAACAACTCAATCTGGTAAACACTGATTAAATTCGAGAAACAGAATGGACCTCGGAGTCAATTCGAGGGCTTGAGGATTCTGATTCCGAAAACAGCAGGGAAGCTGTAACCGTCAGGAAATGGAAAAGGACAAAGGGAGTAAGGGAGATAGACACATATATAGATACAGACGCGCATATATAAAGAGAGAGGTCTGAACAAAACTAACCGAGAGACTTTGATTTAGGGTTTAATGGGAGATGCTGTAGAGAGAGAATGAGATCGACACGAAGTAGCGGGAAACTGAGAGTGAAGCCAAGTGAGGGGAAGAGAGAGAACCCAAATGGAAGTGGGAGAGAGTTCAATTTGTGAGCCTTTTTAAACGCCTCCCGAAAAGCTTACGTTAGAAGCCAGAGGCGTTGATTTAACGGCTGGATTTACGTGACGCCCTTCTGTTTTCAATTCTTAATATTTTTGGAGGAACGTTTAAAGTTCGGTTAATTGATATTTAAAATATCGACGAACAGCCAGGCACGAATACAAGATTTTCCCTAATTTCATTATTAATTTATTTTCCCAAAAGATTTATATTTAATTATTTTGTTCACTTTTTTATTAATCATTAGTTCATTTCAAAAAGAGAAATTAAACAATAAAAATGGGTACTGAATTGAAACAAAATTAATCTAAAAAAATTATTTGCTTTGAATTAATTTATTCTTGTTAGTAAATCTGTTGAAATATTCAATAAATTTTTGCTTCTTAGATTTTTCTTGTCAAGATCAATCAATAATTAATAAAAAATTGATACATAATTAACAAATATAAAAAATTGTCAATAAAGTAAAAAAAAAATTACATAAATGAATAGTACAAATTGGACCAAAAAAATGGCTATACTAATAGTGAAAGTTATCGAACCGAGTCTCAAATAATTTGCATATTTAGTTCATTTGTAGCCTTTTGAATATATCCTCCAATGTTTTTCTAATTTCTATATCGAATTATCTATGTTTGGGATGTTTAACAAATAAAGATATTTTTTTATTAATATTTAAGAAAGATGTGTATGTAAGAGAGCTAGATTATTTAAGCCAATAAGTTACCTTTTGTTCCGGCAACAAAAAAGGCAAATTAATATAATTTATGTACATGTGATTTTAAGGAAGAAAACTAGAGTGCAATTTTGTTCATCCTCTTTTAAAGAGGGCGAACGTTACTGTTGAGGCCGTAATACACCTCATATAATGGCCCAATATGTTCATATTAAGTGTACGTGCAGTATTTAAACGTTAATTTTATCGAATAATACACGTCAAGTAACTTTTGTCCAATTTCAAGTTTTCTATGAAAAAAATGTGTTTTGGCGATAAAATCGTGGACTCTGAATGCTAGAAAAGATCCTGACACCCAAGAAATGAGGAAAGTGCAATTAGAAGAAGCGCCGAAGCCGAGGGTAATGCGAAACGCGAAGACAATTAAAGAAGTGAAGATAAAAAGTCAATCATAGCATGACTGGTCAAAAGAGAAAGAAACGTCAATAGAAGGGAGTGTGACTAGTCACACGTACCAAGCCAAAAGTGTGATCAGTCAGGCCAAACCAACTAGAAAAATCAGTAGCCTCAGGTGACCAGTCACGCATGATTCTTGACCGGTTAGCCTTGTTTGTCAACAGGAAATTCAGTAGCCTCCAGTGACCGTCACGCTAGAAGGGTGATCGATCAAACAAGTGCATTTCGGGAAGTTAATAGCTTCTTGTGACCAGCCAAAGGTGAAGCCTGACTAGTTAAGCTTGCTCACACGGCTTCAATTTTTATTGTCTTTTTATTTTATTCTATTCAATTTTGTAATTTATTTTCTATTAGAATTAGGTAATTTTCTCTGACTTTTTTTCTAGGTTTCTTTTATTTAAGGATCAATGAGGCTTAAATCTATACATTTAATTCCTAACATTCATTTTCTATTAGGAGGTTTCCATTGTTCTAGCTACATAATTTCCAACAATTTTATTATTTCGAATTTTTAAGTTTCGTTTAAGTTATTCAAGTTTTCCTTCAAATTTCAAGTAAGATTGTTGGGGTTTATTTCATTCATCGAATTTTAGTAAGATATTTTCAATTCATTATTTTATTTTTGTCTTCAATATGATAGGCTAAATTCTCTAGGTAAAATCTGAGGATGAATTTTATCCTATGATCTATGGTCTCAACATCTTCTCAATTATTTCCCACCATTTATTCAAACTTATTTGAGTTCTTACTTTTCGAATTAAGTAAGGAGTGTTATTCTCTTGATCAATTGTCGCAATTAATTTGATATAATTGATACTTGGGTCAATGTCTTCTTATGATTTGACTTATTTTTATTGAACGAGAATCAATTCCAAATACATCTTTAGAATCAAATTATTTTTCATTAAATGATTTTTCGGTCGAGATTCTCTAGCTTGAATCATTGATTGAGTTATAAAAGGAGAAGATGTTGTTACCTAAAATCTAGGATGAAAAAATTCTACGGATCTGGTCTACTTTCATAATCCATTAGTTTCCTATTTTAGTTCAAATTGTAGTTTTTAGATCTTAAACCAATCAAACTAAAGGTTAGCGTCCGAAACGCTACAGTTACAAGTTTCGGTGACAACCATCCAACTGCTCCTCATGGATCAATACTTTGTCTTGCCTACTATACTGGTTCTCTATACTTTTAAGGTAAGGATTAGTTTCATAATTAAATACTAATTTAGTCAACACATAAGTGACATTTTTGCCGGTCGATCAGTTACCTTTAGTACTTTTATTGGTTGAGAGTGTGTAAGTTCCACCTATGACAATACACTTTTTAGTAAGGGTGAGATTATCATAAAAGTGAGGGCAATGTTCACTCGAGATTAACGCAAAACCATTTTTTCATAGTGAGACTCAATGTAAGACTCGATCTCTAAAAAAGACGCTTACATGATCCTAATTAAATTATAATTATAGCCTAAAATATCAATTAAAATTATAAGGACATTTCTTACCATAATTATATGTTAGCATTTTTAAAGCATGGCGATAATACCGTCATATTTGACTCATCAAAACAAGTTTATAGACACTTTTCAAATTAAAAATGAAGGTCAATTATAAGTTACATTTCAGGGTACACGATTGTGTGGTTTGTTTTTCTCCAAGGATTGAAATTGGGTGCGAGAGTCTAGGAAAAGGCTTGTAGTTATCATTTTAAAAATTAAATCGGAAGTTTGGTAGCCAAAACTACCAAGTGTTATATATCTGTCCATTTACGTTAATGAATAAAATTTTCTTTAAGTGTTCGCACATGATTTCGATCAAACTCAAAAAATAAGAAGACAATAATTTGAAGAGTAAAGAATGTAAAAGACCGCTCAAAAATAAATTCAACTAAAAACTTACATTTTCGATCGTTCGTGCTAGGTTCTAATTACTTCAAACAACACCTAACTAGCTACAGATACATCTACAAACTTTTGATATGTACTAATTATAATTACTTCTACAACTACCAGCTAAATTAATACTACTTCTATTGGGATAAACTATGCAACAACATAAAAGTTTAGGCTTTTTGGTTTTTGTCGGGATCCTTTCTTCTTCGATACTTCGTTGCTATTTATAGGCACCAACTACAACTGCTTAGTTGGCAATCTCTTAATTCCCCATTTTGTTTATCTCAAATCTACAAACATGTAAAGTTTTGTTTACCTTCAACGATATTTTCATTCTATTAATAAATGCTTCCGCAACTTCTAGATTGGTATCGTACTTTTTATCTTCATATGATTTGCACTCAAAAGTGTATTTATTTCTCGTCAAAACTCCTTGACTTGCATGCATTTATTGTCTATAGATTGCATTTTATGTGATTTTATCATTTAACGCGTGTTTTAGTTGTTAGTATGTAAATGAGTGTTTTACAGTGTTCTTATGAAGTTCCGGGATGTTTGTCGCGCCCGAAAATTTCCTCGGCCCCCTCGCGAATAATGAATTGCTGAACAGGGCTGAATTATTTCTTGACTTGATATGCGACGGAAAATGAAAATTGTTTAACAGCTCTGGGATTCCCGAAAAAGATGCCTTTAGAAATAATTTAACTTTGACTCAGAAATACGATTTTGTTTATAAAATGACTCCTTTAAAAGAAATCTGGTCTTGAAAACAGAGATGGACTCAGAGATTTACTGTTACGAGTTGGGAAGGTGTTAGACACCCAACATCGCGCTTTCGGTACTTAATTTTCTCA
>JABCMJ010022478.1:0-29533 GCA_014822125.1 Arbutus unedo | reverse complement strand
AATAAGAACTTGAATCAACTTTGAATAAACGGTGAAAAATTATGAGAAGATGTTGAAACTGTAGATCATGGAATGAAATTTATCATTGGATCTTATCTAGAGATTTTAGCCTAGCATGTTCAAATTAAAAACGAAATAATAAATTGAAAACATCTTACTAGAATTGATGAGCGCAATAAATCTCTAATAATCTTACCGGAAAACTTGAACGGAACTTGAATAATTTGAATGAACTTGGAAATAGAAAAGTAAATAATTGCTAAAAATTTATTACTAATAACTCTAAGTAATTGAATGTAAAAGTCTAAGTTGAATGTCTAGATCTAAGTCTCTTAGGTCCTTAAATAAGGAAAACCTAAGAGAAAAATTAGGAAAATGATTCTTAATCCTAAAAGAAAACTAATTACAAAAATAATAAATAAAAAGAAAAGGGAAAGGGTACCTAATTCTAATAGAAAATTACTTAAAAAGATTAAATAAAATCAGAAAATACAAGAAAATATTTTTAATTCGCGCGCAAACCTGACTAAAAGGAAGGTTCCAGTCAGGTTTTGATCTGACCGGTCAAATCTGGTCTCTGAATTTTTTTATACTTTTCTTCAAAATCTGACTGGATGACCTGACTGGATGTTCAATCTTGTACCTCTTATATGTTTTCACTTGCATTATCTCATGTTGCTAATGTTTCATACCATTTTATTTCAAACACATATAATATTGGTGATGTGTTGTGTTAGTCGCCAGCGGTGACGTGTGTCCTATGTGTTGAATAAGGAGGTATGTCGTGCACCCTCTGTGTTGGATAGGAGGATGTGAAATTTAAATTTTGGATAGGAGTGTGATTTATGGTTTCTTATGTATTTCAGCATGGACAAACATTTTGCGAATTGTATACTTTTGTATTAAAGGAAAACCTATATGTTTTGATACAAGGTAGATTTAAACAATTTTTTTATCAATTGTTTAACATGTTATCCTATACGAATTTCGGCTTATGTCCTGTTAAATTTTTTTTTAAGTAAAGTTGTGGATTCTATAGAGTTGAGCCATTAAATTTTGCTTTGTTAGCTTTAGTTGGACATGTATAATTCAGTTATTTGTTAGGCATTGTTGCCTAGTACAGTTTAACGCAATATTTTTAACTTAAGGTTCGATGTAATAATAAATGCACATTGAGAGAAATTGTTGTAATAAAACAGGATGTGTTGGCTAGTCGTTTAATGAGAACGCACCATGATATTTAAGTTTTATTTTTTTTAACAATTTAATTATATCCTAGAAGTTTGGGGTGTGACAGTATTGCTATGTTAATTCAATCAGTTTCATTGGATGGTGTATGATGGAATATGGGACTAGGAACTTACTAGCAAATTGCTCTACCTCTGTTTGACAAAGTTCTATTTTTATTGCAGCTAAGTAGACAAATGAAGAAAGGAGTGCATCCTCAGTTGCAATGGATATCCTATATTATCCAAAGTGGTCGTTTGTTGAATGTCATGATGACCAAAATCCACAACACTGGTAAAGTTTATCATGTAAGAGCAGGGTGGCAGATGGCTCAGAGCGTTGGCCAGATTGCCAAGTTTAAGCGGCGTTATCAACAAAAGGAGGAAGAGGAAAACGAAGGAAAATAATTTATTCGAGATATGCAAGTTGAACTGTCGGTTGCACTGTAAGATTCTGTATTTTTGCTGGTTTAGGATGAGCCGTGGGCTGCAGTATATCAGTTGTTTTTATTTTTATTTTCGATAACTTGTTAAATGCTTCGAAACACATCTGGTTTTTGTTAATTGGCTATTTGCTGCTTTCATTTTCAGAGTACATCCATTTGAAATAAACTACATATGTTCCGTTGTCATTTTAGTTATTGTTTTGGTAATGTGTGTACTTTTTTGTGCTTGATTTTGGTGATTATGAATTTTGTGGGAATAGATGGGGTTTTTAGGTGATTTGGACATCGAATGAGTAGTATTATTTTTGGGACCTTTTCGTTTTTTTAGATTGGTTCCTCCATTGATCGAGTTTAAGCCTATTCGAAGGCACATAAATGCATTTGCTATGTTATGGTACTAATGTTTTTGCACGTCTTATGTCAATCTCTTTTGAAAGTGATTTTATTTGGAGATAAGGTGTTGTGATCTTGATTCAGTACTATTTTGTTGTGGAGTTATAGACAGAAATTTCATTTTGTTAATAGATAAATTACAACTCACAACTTTTTGAAATGGGAGAATTTATTGTGCATTGTGCACAACAGGATCTGTTACGTGTCAAAACGTTATTTCGGCGACATACCGTGTTATGCACAATACACATCAGGACTCCCAAGTTCTAATTTTTCGCAGTCGAAATAAGAGTTTAATTTGAAATGTTTGGTAAACAGTCAAGGTATTCTTTTTAACATGCAATTGACTTTTAGTTTCAATCAGGCTAGTTATGGAAAACGAAAATGCTACAAACACATCATTTTTGCACATCATTTTTACACATCACTTAAAACTACGTTGTTTTGTATTAAGAATAAATCATATTTATTTTTGACCTACATCGCTCAAAACACATTTGGGTCTTTCTCAAAACTGATGTGTAAAAATAATGTGTGTGTAGCAGTCTTGTATGGAAAATAGATTTTACGGTTAGCACTCGTTGCTTTGAAAAATTTACGAGAAGATTGTTTAGAGAGAAAGACTTACTTTTTTGTGGTGGTAAAATATTGAAGAAATTCAACTGCTTCTGATTTCAAAAAAAAAAAATCATAAAACAGAAGTACAAATGATTAAAGATGCTCTCGTGATCGGTTCTCTCCAACTACTTAGTATGACTTATTTGACGTGTAATAATTATTAAATTAAATTTTTATATGAAGATCAATAAACAAAGTCACTTAGCTAAATTAATCAACAAAAATAAGACTTTAAAAAGACTAATATATCCCCAGCAAAATGCGTTGATGGATCAAGAGTATTTTTGTTAATTTCTTTCTAAGTTAAAATCAAATTTTACATTTAATATGGTCAACATCCACTTTAACTAATTTAGCCAAGACACTTGACAAATTAAGTTCTACAAGAACAATATAAATTCAATAATAACATTAGGCTAAATATTTGGCTCAAGATTTTGCTCTTCTTGGCAACAGGTAATTAGAAGAATGAATTTGCGATGCAAAATTGCAGTTCATCTTGAAGGAATTCCTAAAATTATCATAATTACAATTCAAATTCTTTTGTTTTATACAATTTGTTAGACATTTTAATTGTATAAAAAAATAGAATTGATAGAACATTAAAAGAAATTACCGTCCATTCTTTTAAAAAGGATGAACATTAACTTCATCCTTATTGATTGTGAATGCATATGTTCTACCCGTGCAATACACAATTTAATAAGAATGAGATTGACTTATTTTCTCACAATCAATAAAAGCAAAGATAATATTCACCCAAGGATGAACAAAATCAGATTTATCAAGAACCCACGGTTCGCCTTTTCAAACACCACCCTAACTTACTGCAGATTTTGTTTTTTCTCTGAGGAATTTAAGAATTCCTGTTTTTTGCTCATCCAGTGAAATGCTCAACAAACTCTATAAAATTAAAAGGACCGACTCCATAGACCAATACTTTTTTAGATTAATACCAGATCAACATCTAAATTTTTCATTCCTGATTAAATTTTAATAATCAGAACCGTTCAATGTGTTTAAAATATATTTTTAAGAGTACCCGTGAGAAATTAACTTAAAATATTACCGAAAAAATTTGATACAACTAGTAGTTCAAAATACTGACAGAAATTGTTTTATAAACCATTACTTAGATCAAATCTTTTCCGGTAATATTTTGAGCTGATTTCTTGCAGGTACCCTTAAAAATATATTTTAAACACGTTGAACGATTCGAATAATTAAAATTTAATCAAGAATAAAAAATTTAAATATTAATCTAATTTTAGTCTAAAAAAATATTGATCCATGAGATTTTTTCCAAAATTAAATTAGACATCAATTTATTTGTAGATACTCCTAAGTTACAAGCATATTACAAGAAGCAGAGGCTCCCCGTGATGATCAATATTATCCTTAGGCATCAACTTTTCACTAGTAGGTAGGAAAAGTTGGATCAACATCATGAGCCCATGACTGAAGCCCACCAATAATATCCTTAGCTGAAGTGAAACCCATCTTGTGAAGTTTCTCAACGGCCCTTTGTGAATCATTACCTCTTCTGCAAATCACATACAGAGAAGTAGTAGTTGAAGAACCAGTTTCACCCTGTCCGTCCTCTTGTTTCAGGGCTGAAGATAATTCAGGCAATTGAGCCTCCAAACGCGGCAATGGAATGTTGATGGAATTGGGAAGAGAGACGATTTTGAAGTGGTGGGACGGTCGTACATCAACCAATACGTGTGGTTCACCGTTTACAACTTTCTCCTTGTATTCCTTGCTGCTTATTCTTGCTTCTGTAGGAAGTATGTTCAACTTCATTGGAGCCTGCAAACAAGCAGAAATTATAAATTGAAGAAACTAGGAATACTTTGTTTGTCGCCCGGGCGAGGAGGAGCGAAACAAGTGAAATGCATGCACCTAAAGTAACGGAGGATGATCTATTAATAGACAATTAACCAAAGGAACGAGTAGGAACTGCTATTTTAACAATTCTTGGGGGATTCCATCACAAACGCAAAGTTTATGGCTAAATGATACTGCTCATTATCATTTAGCTATTGCATTTGTCTTTCTTTGTAACTCGGGATAGATTAAAACCAAATGTCTTGTAGCTTTCTTCTATTGGGCAGTCAGATGCGGCCGCAGTTGGTCTGATTGTTTTTATTCAAGGCACACACCAGAGTGGCTGAACTAAGACCACCTGATAAATTGTAGATGATACCAACAAACAGCAACAGAGAACATAAAGGTACATTTTGAGATCTCAAACTTAACAACAGGTTTACCCCCTAAGAAAAAATAATCCGAAGCAAGCAACCCAAAGCACAATGTTCACCATCGAAGAGAAATCTAAGAACAGAATCCTACCGTGGAGGGTCGGGATTGTGTGAATTTCTCGTAATCAAATTCACGAAATTGCTGTTGCGTGAATGACGAATTTTCTCCACAAACTTCGCATTGCGATGACCTCCCTCTGATCTTGACCTAGGCAAAATCATGGTACGAAGTTAATTGAGAAGGGAAGAGTTGACCCAAGAAATATATAACGTGAAGTTCTTAGTAAGCGCCTTGATTACACCACAACCAAAGAGTAATGAGAGGTGTTGAGGTACAACCCACTAAATTTCCACAATAATGGAGGATTCCCTTCATTAAAAAGATAAGGTTAGAGCATGAATACAAAACTGCAGACATACAATACGAATCCGTGCGGATAATGCATCCAAAAGAAGCATCCTTCCAGACAGTGGCTCACCAACAGCACTTGCAACTTTTATAGCTTCAAGGGCTTGGAGACAGCCAATAATACCAGGAACTGTAAAATAATATCCAGGAAAAAAAAACAAAGAACAAGTAAAGAAAAGAACAGATGAAGGCAACATTCTTTGCCAGCACATCACCAATTAAATGAGATACAAGATGAACTCAGACGCTCTTTTTCTCTGTAGACAATTATTCTAGTTGGATAGTCTAAGACACAATAATTCATGACTTACCAACTCCCAGAACACCACTATCAGAGCAGCTTTGACATGCAGTTGAAGGAGGCGCAGTAGGAAATAGACACCGATAGCACGGACCTCCATGGTAATTGTAAACTGTAAGCTACATAAACGGTTTGAAAATGCAGTTATACTAAGAATCCAAACCATTTTCCAAGTAAACCAATGAGAAAATTGCTGGCAATATTTTTACCTGCCCTTCAAATCCTATTGCAGCACCTGATACAAGAGGCTGCACACATAAAACTTCAAGTGGTTAACACTCAGAAAGCTAAAGCACATCCAGACTAGCCATGGGATAATCGTACAAGCTTGGTCAAAGCAGTCATTTAATCAAGGAATCTTGAAAACAAAATAAAGGAACATATGTCAAAATGGTGCTAAAAGTTCCTATTGAGCACCACAATGGCCTTTCTACTTCTATTTCTTTATTCATATTGTTCAAAAGACACAATAAATCCAGAAGCATATGCGCAAATGAAAAGTTATTCATTGCAAATATATTAAGAAACTGCAAAAAAGATAAACCATAATAGTTTCCTTAAAGCTAAGACGACATTGTAGTTGATAACTGATAAATAATTGAAATGTGGGCCTTGAGGAACCAACTTAACTAAATTAAATGGATTTATGTGAAAGTCAGCTTCATGCTGTCTTTGCAAAAGTGTTCTTCCTTTTATAAAATGAAAGGAAGGAAACCAGCTTACCTTCCCCAATACAACACAACAATCACTGATTAGATAACGGCTTGGAGCATTGTCGGTTGCATCTATTACTATGTCATATCTGGGAAGTACTACAGTCATGGAACCATCGCATCTCACATGTAATGACCAACAACAAACATGCTGTAAGCTTTTAAATCAAGAGAAATCATAGCATACGATTGTTCACTTTATAAAGGATACTTGCTCAAAATTTCCAAGGCATTCGATGTGCGTAAAGCTTCTTTGTGTTCCACGATCTGAATTGTGGAATTAATCCTAAGTTCATATTGTCAAGTTAGATACAGGCAAAAAGACATTATCATGGCAGACTATTCAAAGCAATAATTAGAGAAATCTCAAAGTACTATCAAATTTCAAATCAACACATAAGACATGGGTATTGGTTCCATGACAAGATTTTCCGAATTTAAGAGGTAATCTAGAGAGAGTTGTGTACGAGCGACAAGCAGCAGCTGCGGATTCCACTTTTGACTGACCAATATAAGCTTCCGTATGGATGATCTGAGATATAACTACACACATTAGCTAATGAAGATTCACAATGACACAGGGAATATGAACAACAGGTGACAGTAAATCAAGTCATGCCGCATCAAGGAAAAACCTTAGCATAGTAATACTTGAAAGTACTGCAGCAGCTGCATCTTCATCAAATAAGAGTTTTACAATTTGAGTGTATAATTGACTGACGTACCTGCCTGTGCAGATTGTTAAGCTCAACGATATCATTATCAACAATACCTAAGCGACCTAGAAAGGTTCAAAAACAACAAAATAAGTTTGAGAATTGAAAATTTCAGATAAAAGATAGCAATTATGGTTCCAACGAAGCACCCAAGGATTAACCACTTATAACTATCAAGCAGACAAGCTATCATCAACAAATCTCTATCAACTAAGAGATATCAGAACAGTTAACGGTTTATATGCACAACCATGCCATCAGCATTTGTACTTTCTTTCCTTGATGGTGTTACATCAGGCATCGTTAAAAGCAGCATCTTACCAACACCACAGGCAGCAAGGTACATCAGAGCAGGTGAACCTAAACCTCCAGCTCCAACAACTAAAATTGAAGTCTTCAAGAGAGCTGACTGCCCTGCAATCAAACAGGAAAATAATAAACGAGCTAATTTGACAACAAATCATGCTTACACGAGCCAATAAATGAACAACAAATCTCTGTTTACCCATAGACCTGTATTGTATCTTATATAAAATGCAATCCAAACCATTTAAACGAAAAATAATAATAATAATTTGGCCTGATGGATAATTTTCTGTCCATTACTGAATGCAATTTCCTATCCAGAAACGCAGCTAATAAACTCACGCTGCTTATATGGTAGAACAATTCAACTAACGAAGTCTTCATCCCAACAGATTACAGTTGGCTGTATGGATCCATTTCCTGGTAGTTGGCTGTTCTAAGGCATAATCTTCCTATTTTCACCAAAGCAGATTGCGCACCAATTGAGAAAAGAGATCCGAAACAGGACTTCTACTGTGAGGGAAGTGCATTAACATAAATACAGCCGCAAGAAGAGGCAATACAAAAGTGTGTAAACTATAAAAACGAGTCAAAATGGATTGTCCCACACTATCGCGAGGTTTTTTAAATCCACCGGTGAGATACACACGAAATACATACAGATATATATATTCATCTGTACAATATGTACATACGGATACCGATATTGTAGTCAAACCTTGAACACCAAAGGAAGAGAGCAAGAGGTGACGGCTGTGTCTGTAGATCATATCGGGTGACAATCCGTGTCCAAAACCTGAGTCGCCGTTTGACAGCGGAGAACACAAACTAGTCGAATTTGGAACAGGCTCGTCCTTCTTTCCATCGATATCACGAAGCTTAGCTTCGAGACCTGATATGCGGCGCTCAATTTCGCTCTTCGCAGACTTCAGGTTCTCGATTTCTCGGAGAATTTCAGACGCTTCACCACCTTTGGACTCCATGGCTCTCTCCACAGACTGTTGAAGTAGCTTACGGGGTTTTGAAGTTCGTGACAACGAAGTCGAATAAACCCTAGTTCAGAATCAAGACGGAATAGATTACACATGGCCAATGCCCACGTCACGACTCACATGAGATTAATTTATCACATAAATTATTCATGAATTTGATCGGACTTCCACAACAGGTTAAATTTTATTTATTTATTTAATGAAAATAAACAGTTAGGGTTTTCGAGTTAATCAATTGATCTGAATCATTCGATCATTTGATTTCTTACATCAATTATTTACATGTTGATACCTATACAATAAGTTTAATTCTATTCACACACCTTTCAAACACATCTTCTAAGTTACTATCTAATTACGTGAATTCCACAATCTATTTTAACTATCTGTTACAATTCTCACTTTTCATCAAATAATTTGAATATAATATAAGATCACTTGATTTCTCTCATAAAATTATTTGACCCATAAAACGGGCAAATAGGATCGCCAAAATTGTATATAAAACTCCACGACGTTGAACAATGTGTTCGAAATGGTGCTTATATAGCATGATAAATCACAAAAATAAACAACTCAAAAATGGTCAAAATAAATTATGAAAATCATGCTATTGGACAATCTATTCTAATATAGGAATGGAGAACCCTTTCTAATGCGAACAAAATGTGAAGCTCCATCACAAAAATACTTTTTATGATTGCCAAACAAAATATAATTTTTTTATAACTATTGTTATTGTACCAAAAATCAACTATCAATTATAAACGATAAAATTACTCGAGTTCATTACCTCACTTTGGTACCCTATATATTTAACACACGTGTGCATACAATATGTGCTAACCTCTTGTGTGTTTGAAACAAACTTATCAATCTCATAACAATGAACATATCGTTTTTATTACTAGTATGTGTGTGTATCGACGTACCGTTTTAAACTTATCGCTAAATAAAACTTTACAACTTAATAACAAATCACTAAACGTAAAAGAAGATAATTTTAATCTCAATTTAAGTGTAATTACTTCAAAAATCATCAATTGAAAAAATTATATATGTGGACCAATACAGTATCAATTGAAACAGAAAAAAACAGTCCAAAACATATCGATACGATGACCAGAACAATACAAGAGATGGTACCGCGAGACCGGTGCTTTTAACATTGGTTTGAAAAGGAGATACGTAAGCATGATTCAAGCAAAACCACAGTAAATCATATTGTAGGTAATGAATGCATGAATTATGATGCGGTGGTGAAAGAACTTGTTGCCATCACGACAAAACAGACTCTCATCCTCACCCGCAAAATCTTCTTCCCTGTCTTATATTACTAAACATAAACCTAACTTTTCTCCCACCGTTGTTTTCTACAGTACTCCCCACTCTCCTCCACAAATTATAGGCAACCATCTTCTATTCCTTCACACCTCTTCACCATCGTTACCCATCAAGCGCCTATCGTCTTGTTTCCTCACCACCCTAAGGGTTATTTTTTTGCCTGATCAATTCTTACTTCATACGAAATTAATTTCAATTTTCTAATTTGGGTGCTGTTCTGTTTCAGATATATAGTCTAATAAGCCATGGGAACGAGGAAAGCAATGGGATTGAGAATACAGAGCCGAAGAAACTAGAAGAGTATGAGAAATACTGAGAGGAGTACGAGAGGTTGAAGGAGGCAAAAGCTCGGCAAGGGTTTGCGAATCAGTGCACAATGCACAATTAATTCTCTCATTCCGTGTGCACCCAATAAGAACATATGGCATATCCAAGTGGAGAATCTGGCTCTTAGCCTCCTATTGGGGTATACTTCTTTGCAAGCTAAAAACAATTCTCCTTTTTTACAAAAAAAAAAAAAACAAAATTCTTACACCTGAAATTTCCTCTTTGTAAAAAATATTTAGCTAGAAGAGAGTAGAGATATTTTAGTGAATTTATTATCACCACCTTCTAATTCATATAATTTAGCAAAAACCCCAACAAGGGGTGCACTATTATACGTGCAGGCCTCAGTCTGCACATAATTCCCTCTATCATCTCTGAAACCATCTTCACTATCTGGTCCACCAACAAGGGCCCCAACAAGCGTGTTAGGGTTAGGATCTCTTCTCCCATACCAGATATCATACCCCTGTGTGCACCCAATAAATCCCTTGCTTTCCCTGTACGATTCCACAGACGCTCCTCTGTGGTGCACCCTTTGTGGGTAAGTGGGGCCGTACCCAACTAAGTAGCTGGTAGCCATCGGATTAGAGCCCAAGATGTAGTCGATCTGGGATTTGGCAAATGAGAGGATTTCATCGGGACCCATTGTGGGTCCTGTTTGGCAGTTGAGGATCTGATTGGTGGTTTTGAGATGATCAGAGTAGACCATGAGGAGGAATGCTGACGTTGAGACGTACTGCATGTTGTTCCATTGGCGGGTGTAGAGGAGTCCCCCTGGGGTGCGTTGTAGGTTAGTGGAGTTGTTGTTCTTGTTAAGGCAAGCGCAGAAGTAATGCTCTGCTTTTGCAAGATACTGTTCTAGAATTTGCCTCTGTTCTTTCTCCTTGTTTTCAATCAGTAACTGCAATGTTTAGAAAAAAAGACGAATTTTGTTAATTAAAAGAGAGAAAAATACGAGTTATGCTTGCGGTCAGTGATTGAGAGACAAAAAAAGAGTGGAGAGACAAAAAGACGAGTCATGATTATGGCTGATGTTTGAAAAAAGAGACAAAACAAGACTATGGTGGGTGGTTGGGGAGAGGAAGACAAAACATTCACCAAAACATGATTATGGTGAATGTTTTAAGAGAGAAACGAATCACGATTATGATGAGTGATCGAGGAAAGGGGGATAGAGAGAGCAGAGAGATGATGCACGACTATGGTAGATGAATGGAAAGAGAGATAACGAGTCGCTGTTATGGTAAATGGTAAAGGGGAGAGAGAGAAAATGACAGGAAGAGAGGATGAGAGAAGCTATGATACGGTGTGTGATAGAAGAGAGGAACACAAAGAGAAAAACAAAGAGAGAGAGAGAGAGTAACAAAGAAGGAGCCAAGAGGGGAGAGAATGAGAGAGAGAGAGAGAGTTTCGAAAACATAAATAATTTTCGAAACCAAATTTGGACAGACTCATTCGAAAATCGTTCAATACACATGAGTCATTTCTAACAATATAAATTCTACGTGCATGGAATGATTCTAACAAATTTGTATTGGATACGTGTATAAAAGATTTTGTTCTTAAACTTTATGAATATAATAAGATCAAGCCTACGCCCACAATTTTCGTATGCAAATTCAAATAGGAGTGTTCGGAATCATTCAATACATATAATGACTTTCATTATTTTATGAAACTTGTGTGTATCAGGTTATTTATTTATTTTTAAATCTGCACGAAAATATGTGTTACACACTTTCTTTGTAATAATAAGTGATGGTTCAAGTTGAAATTTTACCATGGAAGCAAGGAGTTGGACACCAACGTACTTAACGTCCCAGCTGAACTCAGTCATGGCCCAAGTGGTCCCACCAAATGAGTTACCCTTTTCCACAACATATTTCAAATATTCCATATTGTCTGTAGCCTTATATAGCCACAGTGCTGCCCACAACAACTCATCCATGTACCCACTCACAGACGAATAATACCCCCTCGCCGCCCCAATACTATCATCGTACTTCCCTCTGTACTTGTCACCAAACTCAAACAACTGCAAAAAAAAAAAACACAAACAAACCCCTCCATTGATTATACATAATATATGTTGAAAATTCCAAATGTTTGGAGTTTTGGTTAAACGAATTTGGGATAATTGAAGATCTCTCCCAATAATTAGAAGATTTTTTATTCATGTCACGCAACTCAAAAATTTCACTAATTTAGCATGTTAAAAGTTTCTAAAATTTCTTTATAACTAGATCATCATCTCACATGGCAATACCGTTAAATTTCGTTTAATACTAAATTGTCATAATTTTTTTTTTTTGTTCTTTATGCATGTGAGAAAGAGAGAGACAGAAAGAGAGACGCAATAAGTTCAAAAGAAAGTTGGTAGTTGATGTTCCTTCAATTAATGAGTCGTTTTATTCTAGTAGACAGACGTCGGTACGAATCTTTTTACATTCACGAAGAGGCGACAATTTGTTTTAATGTAACTGTCATGAATTCACATGGATCTGAACTTTTTCTATTAGTTTATGTTATCCGAATCTTTATTGTTTTTCCAGGTTTTGTATTTTATTTTATTTCCTAGTTTGACGAATGAATGGAAGTATTTTTCAGGAATTTCAAATATGCTTGTGTTTGCATAATTTTTCCTAGAATATATATGCATATGTATATATAAACAGTTCCTCTACATTTATAACTAGGGTGAATTATACTGATCTCCTCTAAGGCTTCTAGTAAATAAATAAATTTAGTAACACATCCAGTTGTATATCAAATAATATATTATGTCTACGTAACATATCATTATAAGACAAAATATAAAAATGAATCCCATGAATTTTGATATGTGTTTAAATTATTGGATGTCACATAAACATAATATATAACTTAATATACAACGTGATGTGTTAATAGCATTGCTCCTAGTAAATATACTGATCCCTTGAAGTTTCTAAAATAATTATGATATGTCTTGTTTCTTACATTATTATGCAATTATCTCCCCCACCGTAAAACATAAACTAAACATTGCCAATTAAGCTATTGAAATATTAAGTTCGAATTTTTTGACAAATGAATTATAACATAATTCATATCATGTCTGAAATAACTTATATTAAATTTGTTTGAGATTTTTTGAAATTGAAATTCTTTTTAGATTTGTTTGAATTTCGATTTTAAAAAAAAATTCAAACAATTAACATAGGCTATTCCGAACGTTAATCATATGAATCATATTGCAATTTGTTTTTGACAACAACAATCATAAATTTGAAATTTTAATAATTTCACTAATGATGTTTAATTAGTTTTAAAAATATAATAAGTAACTGCATAATAATTTAAAACCAAGAAAAGTCGACAACTTCAAAAGACTAATATGGGTCATTGTATTTGTTAGAAACCTCAAGAGATTAGTGTAAGTTATATATATAAAAATCTGTATCTAGATATGTATTTGGTGTATACTGTTAAACAGTTCCTCTACATTTATAACTACTAGCCACCTTATCTGTCGCCCTAACTAATTAAAAAAAAATATCATTGTAACTAACCTGTTGGGAGTGGTGCAAAAGAAGGTGAGAGTAATGTGGATTTGTTGTCCTAAACACAATTGAAGCAGCTGCCATGGCGGCCGCCGTCTCTCCGGCAACGTCCGAGCCGGGGTGGTTTTCATCGAGCTTGTAAGCTCGTCGGGAAGTCGTCATGTCTTCCGGCCGTTGCCAACAATAATGATCGGTGTCCCCATCACCAACCTGAAAAATTGTTAACCTTATAAATATTTTCGGGATGACAATTATCTCATGCAAATTAGAGATGACAATCACATCAGGTTCAATATTATCCATTTTGTTACTCGTCGTATTCGAATTGGAATTTCAAGAATCGAATCGAAGACGGGTTCATATATCTTTGATTTGATTCCCGTCCCAATTCTCGTTTTGTTTTTTTATCTGTACAAAGTATATGTGCGTGTTGTGTGTGTATTTATCCTTATAATTACCAAAATAATAATTATAAAAAAATTGATAATTGTTTACTGAAGTTATATTTATTTATTTATTTTTGTCTTGAAATTTTTTGAGTGGGGCCGAAAATCTCTGATCTCAGTTTCAAATGGAGATAGAGATTAAAAAAAATTCCTGTTCAGCGATAGAGATTAAAGAAAATTCCTGTTCAGCGATAGAGACAAATCAAAAATGAGTACAATCCTCAAATTTGATATCCCCCTCAAAATCAGTGGCAGACCTGTTTGGGGGGGATTAGTTTATGTCCATACTATAGCTTGGTTAGCAAATATGGATATGCCTGGTTTTTCTCAAAAAGTCCCAAATCCCCATTTGTACACAAATCAAAACTCCACCGCTTCAAATTCTGTGAAGTTCGTTCTTAGGGGTTGGACTATTGGCCCTTGGAACACCACCACGACTGTACAAAGTTTTTTTTATTCAATAGTGCTACATACACATCACTTTTGCACATAACGTAGTTTTAAGTGATGTGTAAAAATGATGTGTGTGTATCATTTTTGTTTTTCATTATACATTTGTGTAGAATCTATATATTTTAGTTTGGTGAAAAAAGGATCAAGGGCATCATGTGACGGTACCTCTGGAGCACTAAATACAAGCCCATAAAAAAGAGATTGAATCACAAGTGAACAATGAGGAATGAAAATTCAATCTAGCGTCACTCTCAAATCTTATTCTTGATCCGCCACTGCTCAAAATTATCTCCCTCCTTATTGAAGGATCAAAATAATTTTTCTTATGTGTATTTCATATTTATTTAACCTAATCAAATACACTTTCACAAGTCCCAAGACTCATAAAACCTCATTTATTGTGACTCTACATTTCTACTTTATTCCTACTCTAATTTCATAGTTTTTAATTTTTTATTAATTCAAAAATTAAATGTCAATGTAAATAAAGAAATTTCACATTATTTTGAAACAATTCTCTAAAACAAGTTCAGCTGTGGCATTTGCCTTTCTGCCCGTTTTACGTGCTCATTTCTCAAAAAAGAAGAAGCTATCATTGGAATATAAATGATTATTTTCGCAATCTCATTCGGAACTAAAACAGTTTATGACTATTCTGATTCGGAATATTTGTTGTCGAAAAATTGAATCAACCAAAAATATTGGGATTTGGTCGGTCCGTATTAGAGGTCGATTGATTTCTGTTTAATTGAACATTTTTTTTTCTATTTTTTGTCTCAGTTTTGGTTGATCTTCTAACCAAACTGGATTTATAATACACCTTATTAAAACAAAAGGGGCACTAGTTAAAAAAAAAAAAAATCATTTTATTTTGTTTCTTGCTTTCCATTATCAGCGGAGAAGAGCCTATCTATTTGTTTAGCTTTGGTAGATTTTCCCCCGACACAATCCACCAAAATTCTAGGAATCCCTAGAAAATTAATTTTATAAGATAAAATAAATCTTTAGCCATTTAATTTATAAGATTGAATTGGTACACATAAGCTAAATTTTTTGTAAAATCATTTCGATTTGTTTTCTGTGAATTGTGAATTTTGAACTACCAATGTAGATTGAGGCCTAATTACACACCATTTTCGGTCATTTGCCTACAATCTTACCCAAACTGATATCAATTCTGTCGTAAATTCAGTTGGGATCCATACGGAAAATTTCTACCAAAACCGGAAAGATCCGGAATTATATGCCGATAAATCAACTAAATTCGAACTGATTTGAACTGCAGTGATCGGAGGACTTTGGCTTCTGTTTCCTAAATCTCAAATGTGCAAAAACTAAGCTACTGGATTCCATACCTGAGCCCAAAGAACGTTTGGTTGAGTATGCGCTTTGACGAAATAATCAGTCCCCCACTTGATCGCCTCCAACGCGTGATAGTACTCGCCGGCAACACCAATCTGTTCACCATACTCAATAACACTCCATGACAGCATCGTCACCGTAAAAGCCATCGGCAGACCGAACTTCACATTATCGCCGGCGTCGTAGTAACCTCCGACCAAATCCACCTGAATTCATCAAAACCAAACAATACAATGAGTTTTTTGATCATTTGAGAAGAAAATTAGACATAATGTTCAGAAAAAATTGGGCTACTTACTCCTTGTTCTAAGCCGTCGGTGAGGCCAGAGTGGTGGCGCCAAGTGACTCTCTGGTTGTGAGGCAATCGGCCGGAACGCTGCGACTCGAAGTAGAGGAGCGTCTTTGTAAGAGCTTCTCCGTAGTCGAACGATTCGGACGAAGGTAAAATCGTAACAATGACGATGATTAGTGCCGCTAACAATTGTTGAAAAAATCCGGGGAGTTTTAATGGTGCGGTTTGCTTCTTCTCCATCTCTCTCTCTCTCTCTCTCTCTCTCTGTATGGTGCTTTTATACAGGAAGCATGTGAGTGCATGAAGGGGTTGTAACCGTAGGGGTGTAACGGAACAGGTCAACCTCGTGGGTGTCACGGGGCGGTTTCTTGGACCGGGGTTTGGCTATCAAGCAAAACTTGTACTTCTGGTTACTTCTGCCACTTCTAACGACTTGTACCAACCAAATTGATTGGTTTAAGGACAAATTCAAATTGGATAAATCGAATTGAATTGACGTTTTGATATGATTTTATTGATGTAATGTATTGGAAACAAACACAATTTAAAATACATTTATATTTTTAATCAAAATTGTTTCGTTTTAACTTACAACATATTTTGTTATTGTTAAAGCATATAGTAGGCCTCCCGAGTTCGTGAATGTTACACATCAAAACAATTGGGCCATTGAACTTCATATTTCGTATAGCGAGTTAGAAACTTGTTTGTTAAGTATCTACTACATTTGTGAAAGAGAAAGTTTAACACACTCAGTTCTAATACACACATTTAGAAATAAATGTGTCAAGTATTGTTTGATGTACATAAAATTATATAAAATAATATAAATCTCAAATGTATCAAACAGTTTAAAACACATTTATTTTCGAATATATGCATTAAAGATGTGTACAGATACTTAAGACGGCCCACTCCACTTATGATTGAAATGGATGTCACATGTTAGTTTTGGGCCAATGTCTGGGCCGAACAGCAATGTTGTTGTTGCAACTGGCCCAATACATAAATGTGGAAGCAAGTCTCCAAGAAGTGGGCGCTAAAATACAATGCCATTAATAGGCCGAGAGAGAGAGAGAGAGAGAGAGAGAGAGAGAGAAAATGGGCTTTAAACAACCCCCAAAAAAATCACAATCTTTTGCACTTAGGAACAAAAATACGTTTAATTATAAAAGGTCTTGTTAACAATCACCTAACGAGCGATAGATAATATATACAAAATAAAAATAACACTAACATCAATACATATTTTACGAATATTAATCCGTATTCATAGATTTATAAATATCAATACACTTTTTATATATTATTCTCCGCCTAATGGACAGTAATTAGTATTTTCTAATTATAAATTCAATTAGTTATAGAATAAATTCAGTTAGTTATATATTTTTACTCTAAGATTAGTTTTTTTTTTTTTTCAAAACTTATCTGGCAAAAAATATAATTTTTGAATGATAAGCGCAGTTTATATTCTAGGCCAATTATCAATTAGCAAACTCTTTAGATTGACCAGAAACTTTTAGAAGAAGGCATCATCGGTCGGTCCGCTTCTATCCAGATTTGTTCCAGTTAGTGGGTTGAAATACAGGATAGTGGTGGCGTTGCGCGTCCGCCATAATTGCTCAGATAATCTCAAGGATGCATAGTGTCCCTTATTGCTCAGCATCCTCGTGACTGTGCACAGAATCAATAGACGACCCTCTCAAGTTTTTCGAGAATGCAGACGTTGATAATGGCAATATGCCTAACTTAGATTGCTCATTTTTCCAAAGTACTAAAAAATTATTTCCGTCCATGAGATCGGTATGCTATCATCCCTACTATCAGTTTACACACGATTATTCACTCTATAATCACTCTCAAACTATTCTAATTTGATAATTTAAGACTTTTTGAACGGACAATTACCTCCAGACACCAAACTTGTGTACAAAAGCCAGAAATAAAAGTATCTTACCATTTTCCGGCACAATTATTTATAAAATTTTTACTTTTATAGTAAGTTTTTACGCAATTAAACTAATGCTTTTCAACTATTTTATGACTTTTGTTTCATTTAATGATTACACATTATTATGAATGCGTCAATTTCGTGTGATGGACTGATGCATAAATTTGGCGGTATACGTATGTGAGCGTACATGTATTTGAGCCGGGTATTGTCGTTCTTATGTTTTGAGTTTCTTCGAGACAGAAATGTTCCATTTACATTGATTATCTAGGTTGGACGAATTCGTATTCTTGTACGGTATAGTGAGTTATCATTCTTGTGAGTGCTCGGTAAATGAAAATGGTTAGATATTCTAGTCGAGTAGATTTGTGCCTTACCCACGGGGACTTCTCACTAAGTAATTGCCGTAGTTAAGGAAGACCTCTCACTTTCCCTCGCTATTTTTATTATTAAATCAACTATGATGTTTCCATCAGCAATAAGCAGTAGATCTCCTCTTATTTTTTGAAAGCTGGTGGTCGCGGGTGAATTATTTTATGCAAGGCACGAGGTGACCTTATTCGACATTGTTGTTTGCTTTGTGGAAGAATCACCTATATGTAAAGAAAAGAGAAATGCTCCTTTAGACAGACATAAAATCCTCTTTCTAGGGCAATGGATGGGCATTAGAGCTATCGAGGAGTGTCAAGCACCTATCAAGGTGAGTAAGCAGAGATCGTTTTTAGGCCTCGTGAAGTATGGTGGCCCACCATATTTTGGCCCACCATATTTGGGCAATATTTTGTGCGCCAAAATAATGTCGCTTTGACGCGCAATATATTTTAGTGTGCTCAATGCACAACAAGAGCCCTGTTCCCACGCTCAGTCGCTTGACCTTTCACTAACACGAAGAGCCGCACTTTGAGACAAATCTTTGTGAACAAAATTCTGCCCCCTTCGATATGAGTGAATTTCAACAGATATATGATTCGAAATCCAAAGCATTTATTGTGTACACATGAAGCATGAGTAGTGGGGAAATTTGAAATAAATGAGAGCAAGAAAAAATCTAAGAAAATGGGTACAAAATCTTTGATCATTAATTCAATGTGTATTTAGCCCAACTCCATCAATGTTATTTCCAATGTCCTTTGCTTGTTACAGATTTAATTAGTCAATATATATATATATATATATATATATATATAACGCATCGCTTGGGTACGAGAGGTTGAATTGGTGATGTACTTGTTGCGCCTTTCACTTATTCCAGTACCTGACAAGTACTAAATTTGTGTGTAGAATGGTGTAGTATGTCGAAGAAGGGGACAAGTAACCTAAAACAAGAAAAGACTTAGTCGAGCTGCAAAATTGACCGAATTGCTAGCTACGGACTTAATTAGTCATCCTATATTTATCACCCTTCCCTTGGGTATGGGTGGTTGAATTACTAATGTACCTAGGTTGACGACGACTAAAAAGACGAAATAATTTTTCATTATTCCAATCGAAGTAATGAGCCTCCCAATATTGGGAGTATTGCCAACATTTCTAACTATTCGGTTAACGTCTTTCAATTAATGAATCACGCGTTCTTCAAAATATTACTATTTTAAGTGTAGATTCAATGATTTGTGTCATGTTAAATGAACAAAATATGCGGAAGATGGGGGACTCGCCTGCTCGTTCCCTTTTATATGCATTTTGATATTAATTAATACTCAATACCACCTATTGGAAAACAAATAGTGATGACTCGTGAGGTAAGAGTTGCAAACCAAAGACCGCAATTTATTTTTCCGAGCTCATATTAGAGCAACTTTATTAAATGTTTCAAAATCTTACATCAAAATTTTATTTTTTTAGAATATTTAATAATTAAAAGGATGGGTATTTTTAGTGAATCCTTTAGATCTAATTTATATTTTCTACATATTCGTAATTTTGTTGATTTAAATCTTACAAGATTCTTTTTTATACATTAACTTTTTTTAACACTTTTTTTATTGCTTAATATTACTCAAATTTTTTCTAACAAAGATATCTTTATATTAATAATCAATATCAAATTTACCAAAAATAATAAGAACTGAGATTATTTCAATTCAGAATTGATCATTTTCAAATCGATATAAGAAAAACAAGTGAATGAAAGAAAGATGGGAGTTGAGATTATTTATAGGCAAGTTTATAAAATAAAAAATGTATTATTTTGTAATAGCAATAGAATTTGAATTTTATAAAAGGTGTGAAATAGCAACGGTTGAAAATTTTAATTAAATATGACCTAGTAAGAAGTAGGATAAAATAATAATATTTATTTTAGCAGTTGAGGGGTGACCAGCGTCCTCTAAATTTGAAGAAAGAGAAAGAACATTTAAATTGCGACTTCAAATTATTTAGTGCCTGATGAATCTGCTCGAGTAAATATTTGATGTTTGATCATTTAATTTTATTGACATGTGCTACTTAAAGCGTCGTGGAGATGCTCTTAGTATACAAAAGTTTTCCCATCTTTGTCTCGTACTGTACTCAAAATTAGAGTTGGACAATCTTCCTTAGATTCTTTCATTGTGCCTCTTTTTCAAAACTTTCTTGTGTCTTATGGATAAGCAATAAGTAAAATTAAGAACAAAAATTCATTTATAAATACTCACCATTCGAGAGAGAATTTCTCGTAATGGGCGAAAACTTTGATAGAAATAATATAAACGACAAACCTTAGAACTTGACGTTCCAAATTTTATACGCATTTCTCTTTTCAACAAAAGAAAAGATCGCTCTAGCCAAGCATTCGTCTGCCTGCTGACAAGAGAAGAAGGTGTACAAATTCATATGGCTATCGATAGCTGTTGATTATTGTGGTTGTTGATTTCACTAAGGAATAGCCACATGAGCAATGTGAACAAAACAACCCCCTAGTTGACCTTTTAGGTTTGCCTGTGCATTAATTCCCAGCAGGAAACTGTATCTACAAACAAACAAGTCACTAAAGTACATTTAATAAGTCACCAAAACATATACCTACCACTACCATAGAGATAATGTCATAAAATGTTTTTCTTCTTATAATGTAGAGTGTTTGGATCAGTTTGTGTGCAGTTCGACTAATTTTTTAAGGATCAATCTCATCGTTCAGTAGCAAGACATTCTTAGCCATGGTTTATGTATTGCATGAACTAACTCATAAGAATTGATAACACTAAATAAATTTTGAACTTAAATACGTAGAAAGAAATAAACTCTTAAATCTTGACCATCAAACTAATAATACGGTTAGACCAAATAGGCTTTGTGTATCCACAAACAAACAAGTCATTAAACTACATTCAATGACATAAGTCACCAAAACATGTACCTACCACTACCAGGGGACAACGTCATAAAATTTTATTTTTTATACCTCGTAATATCTGGATCAGTTTGTGCGTACTTTGATTAATTTTTGATGAATCAATCTCACCATCTACTAACGGAGCCAAGTTAAGTCATGGTTTTGCCATGTATAAAATGCACTCATAAGAGTTGATAGTATTAGAAAGTTTTGAACATTTGACCTTATGAGTAAAAAACTTCTAACAGCACATTCATTAGTGGTTAAAATTTTAAAAAAATATAATAAATATAGTAAAAATGAGAATATATTAAAATGCTAATTTTATTATACAGGGCCAGATAATTATAAAAGGGTTGGTTCGAGTACTTTTTTAAGAAGAATTATCTGGTAGATGAATGATGTGTTCGTTATAGATAATAATATTTATGTAAGTACAAGAGAGATATACAAAGATGATAAGATATAGATAACAGAGGAACGCGATAATTTTATCTCCTTCATATATCATTTACATAGTGCAAAGAAGTAAACAGATATCATATACATAGTGCAAAAAACACTGTTCAAACGCTCCCCCAACTTCTTAAACAATATTTTGTACACCAAACGATGTTATTTTGACGCATAACACTAGATCACAACAGAACCCCTAAATCTTATACGAAGTGCATAAAAGTAAATAATTTTTAAATATAACAAATCCAAAAGGTGATATTGTCAAACTATCTTTACGACCCTTACAAAGAAACCTTAAATCTCAAATCTCTCGATATCAAAAAAAGTCAATGTTATGAGGACACGTAATCGTTCATTTGGAAAAATAGACTTCCAAGAAAAATTTATGGTCCTTTGCCACAAATTTTCTCAACTGTACATATACCAACTTCTTGACATTATCATGAAATGAGAGAGAGAGAGAGAGAGAGAGAGAGAGAGAGAGTCCCAAAAAGCAGACCTCCTTTAAGACGTTTTCTATTGGCCATAACACCTTGTTTGACTTGTGTAAAATTTGGTTAGGTGACCAATTTGACCCTGGTTTTTCATTGGATTAAGTTGCCTACCACTAACTATGTTTCTGACCTTTTAACTGCTGCTTTGGGATTTACCCAGATTATGGTTGAAAATAAATCATGTGAAAATTCAGATATGGGTAAGTGGGGTTAAAATCTTCATTAAATTACATAATAATTTCTTTATTAAGAAAAATATAAAATTTTACTTACATATTAATTTATAATAACACACAGTGACTTTTTTCATTTAAAAAAAGATATATGAAATGGTGGTTAGTTAAGAAAAAATTAAGATATATTTTTAATTATCGATGCTTAAAATATTTCTTTTATTAGTTGATTTTTATTCAAATTTGATATATTTTTTTTATACAAATATGCATAGTGAGAATGCTTTTTTTTTTTTTAAATGAATGAAATGTTTAGTATAATTTTATATAACAGGTGAAATATTTAGAGCAATTTTTATACCTTAGGGTAATTTGGACAAGTTTTACAAACCCATGTGAAAATTCACTAGAGGTATTTACGGCCGATTTTACTTGTATAATTTTTTGGATTTTCAAATTATCGGAGGAACAATAAGTCACCTTATTTGGTATAAATTGTTTAGAATCTCATCAGCTTCATCACTCATTCAATCTAGTTCATTTATAGCGTTTTTATCTTAAAACAATAAATGCATATACTAGATCAAAACTTATTTTTTTAATATACTTTTTTTACAATATTAAATTTCTTGATGAAATTTTAAAAATAATAATTTCAATCATCGAAAATAATTCGGCTAAGTGTTTCTGAAATAATTTTTGGGAAAAAAAATTCTGAGATGTTGTTTGGTGTAGACATTTTCGAGTTCTCTCTCTTCTTTATAGAAAAATGAATATTGTTTGAGAAAAAAATAAAAATATTTGAAAATAATTTTCCAAAAAAATTCAAAAAACTTTCCTGAAATTTTTTTAAGTAATAGTCAAACGAATACCGCCTAAATTTTAAAAAGAAAAACCCCCGATTTAGGGAAATAACAAATGGGCACAATCACGCGGCAAATTATATAACTGTGGTGGAGCTATCAAACCGACCGTTGAAATTGGTGACGCCACTGCCTCTCTCTCTCTCTCTCTCTCTCTCTCTCTCCTTGATTAGTGAGAAAAAGTTTGGCTGTCTTCTATGCGACTATGTGGAATGGGAAGCGTGTGGTGTATTGCACACAACAAGATATAGTATGTATCAAATTAAAATTATTTTGATGTAAAATATTGTTTAAAAATTATTCAATTAATACTCAATTATTCTGTCAATATTTTGTATATATATTATTTTGACCCACAATATGCTCATATGTGCGCAATGAATAACAGCAACCTCAAGTCCCTTAAAAAAGTGATGCAAATATAGGGAATAATTTTGGTTTCGACTAACATGCTGATTGATACCCCTCTCTCTCCACTCCTAACTAGAAGTAAATTGAATGTAATTAAATAAAGAAAAAAATATGTATTATGTTAATGTAGTCTTGGTCGTCATACTAATACTAAATAATAATTTTGATTAAATTTGTCCTGTATTGTAGACAGAGATGAATTTAAAATTTATAGATACTGTTGTTTAAATATCTACAACATGTATAATTTTATAAAAGCATGACATAATATTTTATTAAAATATCTCAGAAAATATGTATATCTTAATTTTTTTTCAACTCAATACGAGATTTAATAAATATGTCACTATGTACATCCGTCTCTAATTACAGAACATGAGAATTTTGTTGTGAGTAGCGCACAACATATTACGTGACGTGTTAAAACAACATCGTTTTATTGTTCAAAATACATTAGACTTCGAATTCAGTATCTCGAACAATGTGGGTTTAACACATAACAGACTCCGCTGGACAACAAGATCCTCGTTTACCCATCGTGGGAGTGCAGAGGGAGAAAAAAGTAGAGGAAATTTCACATGACGTGTTGATGGTTTGGGGGCAAATTGTTGTGGGTGTGAATATTATGACCCGTTAGGCCATGAGTCATGAGTGTCCAGTACAAAGGGACCCTATTTTGATTTGATTGGACCTTTGTTTTCTACTTATTGCTAACGAACAAACAAAGCTGGCAACCCAACGTTCGAATTTAGTGAAAATCAAATACCCATAATTTCTTTCTCATTTCACCTCAATAATCATCACACTTGTAAGACAAGTTTTGAACTTTGAGCAATTTTTAAAAAACGCACTTTTCGTGTACAAATTCGAATACAAATGTATTTAAAATTATCTGATACTCATGAACTCTATATCATATTAAAAGTCTCTTTGTGTATTGAATGATTCGGGATACGTCTGCATCCGAATCTGCACACAAAATGTTATATTTTTGGACTTTCACTTAAACTTTTTGTTATTTTCATAATCTTGTAAATTGATGTTTGTGTTTCTTAAGAATGTAATCGGTTCGGTTTCGGTCTCTTTTTTTTCCGCAAAAATCCGGAACCCAATTCGTTCGGAGTGAAATTCACGCCAACCGATTTCGATCGAATTTCAATAAAAATAGAAGTCAGTTTGGACTTAATCGGTCCGGTCAGTTTTACAAGCAGAAAATTAATCCACGTGAGGTTACAATATATAAAAAATGGACCGGTTTTTGGCTGCCTACTAGAAAACATTTAGAATATATGGGTAAGCCAACATTACGTATTTTATTGGAACAATATGCTAGTAAAACACGTGAGTTTTAGGGTAAAAACTCAACATGCCAATTTCAGGCTAGATACTACAGAACTCAATTCTTTTCAATACATGAAAATTATTCTAAACAATGTTCAAATTTAACATGTCAATATAACAAGTTTAATGAACGGACATCAGCAGTTTTAGGACGCGCTCTCATAATTGTACAAATGATAAAAAGACGTTATATTTTGTCTTCTGTATTTTATCTATGATTATCTGATTAACGTCATGTGTCAAGACATTAGTTCATATATTTTTATCGTATAAATAGATAATTCTATTTTTATTCATTAATTCATTGGCATTTTTCTCAATCATTTTCAATACAAAATATGACGCTTCAGTAGAACTTGCCTTCTACTTTAAACAACCAAAATCTGATCACAAAAATATTTATCAATTACAAAAATATTTAAAACATATATATAATCAAGGTGTATATAGTATAGTTGATTATATAATATACATGTGATGTGACTATATAACCACATGTAAATTATATAGTCAACTGTGTTCAATTGTATTATATATATATATATATATATATATATATATATATTCATTTGGCTGTCATAATATATATAAAATTGAATATCCAATATATAGTTAATCGAATAATTAACGACGGTCAAATGCTTAACTGCCGTCAATTATCCAGTTATAATATATAAATATATTCATTATTCATTTGACTGTCGCTAATTATTCGGTTAACTATATATTGTATATATATAATCAATTGTAAATTGTATAACCGCCTGCATATAAAAAATAATTAAATGTGTGTATACATATATATGTTTGACTGCCTAAATATATAGTCAATTATCTAGTTAACTACATATTTTATAATTAACCGTATATTATATAGTCAATTATCCGGTTAATTGTATTTTGTATAATCAATTGTATATTATATATAATTCAATTGAATACTGTGTATGTACATATACATGTAGTACTGTTTGCTCTCTAATTTGTCCACCAATAAAAAGAAAAAACACATGACATTAATGGTTGGACGAACACACGCAATCAGAAGACTGTCTTACTGTGCAGTCAATTATCTAGTTAACTGTATATTGTATAATGAACTGTATATATTATATATAGTCAAACGAATACATACATATATATATATATATATATATATAGACACACACACACACACACACACACATATGTAGTGAGCCAAATTATCAAATTGACCCGCGATGCAGTGCGGACCGAAGCATGGGCCAAAGCCCCAATATCTATTGGTCCCACTATCTATAATGAATCGTGACGGAGGTCCGGATCAACAACATGGACTGTTACCATGTCGAATTGTCAACCGGCTTGGAGAGTTTTCGACGTAGAATTGAAGATTTGGTACCATGGGTTGTCACTGTGCAAGAAGTCGATTTGTCGTCCGAACAAGGGACCGATATCTTTTTGTGAATGGAAGGTAGACAGAATAGAAAAGTGCAATGTTATGACAAATTTCCTACTTGGAAATTTCTTCTGTTTTTAAGGAACAATCAGATTTTGCATTATGCAATTTGGAAAGGATTCTGCAAGGTAGGAATGAATCCCATGATATTCGATTATCAATTAAAGACACTTTATCGCACATAAATATGGGATCACAAGAAAAAAACAAGTACATTATCAATTATGAGTACAATCACTATTGTATGCTTTCGTCTCGTATGTTCTAATTTATGTGTTAGAGTGCCTTCTAGCTAAAAATGGCTAAGTGGAACTAAACATTTGTTCATTGTGCAAACTACAAGGTCAACTTGGATCTCAGAGACAAATCAGATCAAATTGGTAGACCTTCGCAGCCCCGTAATATAGTACTTGTTGCTCCCTAATTTGTCCACCAATAAGAAGAAAACATGTGACTAGATATTGGATGCACACACACACAATCAAATGACTCATACCGAAGCGACATCATTCGGTACCATGGTAGTTATTTAACTTTTGACAGTCTTTGTACCTAAAGCGATGACGTTTGATCTGCATGGACAGTTATTCAACTACTAAGAATTTTCATGCACAAATGAGCAGAACACGATGGAATGTGGCCATGAGTAGTTGTAGAGAAGAGAGGAAATTTGGAGAAGTGATTGTGCATACACATCCATGATCTGACTCTTCTTTGAAGGTGAAAAAGTTGTCCAAATTGAAGCGGGAAACTAAGATCTTTGAAATGCAACTAAGTGTTTGAGCTTGCCTATCTATATATATGAGTGACGATCAAATAGGAACTTCTTTCCTCCTGAAAACTTACTTGTTTTCATACTTGTCTTTCATTCCTCTTTAAATCCTTAGTGTAGACATTGTTGTATCCACGTTATGACATTTACTGTAGCAGAATAATGTTATTCGACGTAGTTGGATCCTTTTGTGATTCCTCAAATATAAATTTGTTATCAAGTTTACTAATTACAATCACGTTTTCATTTCATTCTCTTGTGGCTGTTTATCTTTTGTTTCTAGTTTCGAGCTTCACATGTCAACATTTAAGGAGAATTCTCTTATTTGATGTAAGAAAACAGGTAACACAAACGCCTAGTATTGTTGTCATTAAAATTTTTTAAAAATGATAATTACAAGTCTTTTCTAATAAGCTCACACATAAATTTAGTTCTGGAAAATATTTTGAGCCAACATATTTTTTGACCAAGAGTACTACACACACATCACTTTTGCACGTTACTTAAAATTACGTCGTTTTGTGTTGAGAAAGACCCAAATGTGTTTTGAGCACTGTGGGTCAAAAATAAATGTGGTTTTTTCTTAACACAAAACGGCGTAGTTTTGAGTGATATGTAAAAGTGATGTACAAAAGTGATGTGTTTGTAGCATTTTTGTGATGAATAATAGCAACCAAAGCACTTTACCTCCGTTAATGTCGAGGTGGAAACAAATCGAGACATAAGTCTAGTGAATAATGCCTTAAATGACTGCATAGAAAGAGACTAAAGTGATAGTAAAATTGAACATGCTGACCAAAACCAAATAATGTGAAGACGACGGAATGGCATCCATTGGGGTGATGGTGTAGGGGGTGGCTGATAGTGTTTGTAGCATTTTTGAAATGTTTGAGCGTGAGGAGGAAATGCAACTAGGGGTAGGGGCGATGATGGAGGGGGAACTAATCTGGCGTGGGGAAGTTCATGGTAAAGGTGGGAAGTGATCCCATGTGGTGTGTCTATTCATTATAAGTGACATCGGAGTGGATCGGAGTGGATATTTGAATATTTGATATCCGAACAAAAACCTATAACCGAATCTGATCCGATATCTGTCGGTTATTAAAATTAGTAAACCGTAACCGTATCCAACGGATACTAGATAATTCACAAACCAAATGGATATCTAAAAATTTTCCCGAATCTGCTCCGAACTATCCCGAACTAATCCGATTGTGATTTTCAAATGAATAAACTCATAGTCATATTTTGAAAATGAACTCCTATTCATATTTTGATAAGAACAAAATCAACATACCAAACTCACAAACAACACTTTACACATTACATAACCATAAAAAAATTCCACCACTTGTAAATAAACCAATAACAATGGATTATTATATATATCCCCACACACATGTATATTTTTTTAATTGAGGACAATCTCATAAATATAATTTGGTTACCGTTACAGTTCGATCCGGTTTGAATATTTATTCGGTTATTTTTTATTATTTAAATATAACCGTATCTGAATGGATATTCACATATATTGTCGATATTCATTTTTGAATCAATATTTGTACATTCTATCTATCTATCTATTCATTTTTGGAGAAATTTTAAAATTTCACCGTTAACTAGAAAAATTATTTTAAGATTAATTACAAATTCGAAATTTTCAAAGAAGCCTAAAGAAATATTGTTATACAAATCAATCTACTTAGTTTTTCCATATAAGGATTAGCCAGACTTAAATTATTTTCCAAATTGGGCATCAATAGGTTCACATTAACGAAAGTAATGGGGTAAAAATATATCTTTGAAGGCTTTTCCTATATTTATTAAATAAAGTTGCACTAGGTGTCACATATGAAAAAGTCTACTAAGATAATTATTCGTGCACATATTCGAATATAGATGTGTCAAAAACTGTTCGATACACGTGAAGTCCTTCATAATCACGCCAGTGTTACAAACATTCGACGGCTCTAAATACATCTGTATTTAGACATATACGAATAATTGTGTTCCTAAGGCTATGTTTGGTAACACTTCCTGTTTTCTGTTTTGTGTTTTCTATTTTTGTTTCTTAATTTTTATTTTTGTTTTTAAAAAAACAAGAAACTTGAAAAAAGTTGTTTGTGTTAAGCTTATTTTTAGTTTCTTCTGATGACAGTTGATTA
>JABCMJ010022475.1:0-15353 GCA_014822125.1 Arbutus unedo | reverse complement strand
GTTAAAACCTTTGTTTAACTTCTGTTAACCAACTTAATCTTATTCGGTTTCTGTAGCTGTGGTAGGTAGGCCAAATTCATCTAACAGTGAACCTTCAGTTTACGATCACTCTAGGCTCACCTATGATGGGCACGAGCTAGGCCAGGCCAAAGAACGGTTTTACTAACTCTCCGCCAAGGGGCTCGACAAGGCACTAGTGTGCCCTAGTTAGTGCCAATCGCACGACATGCCATGTTCGGCCAAACCTTCACTTGGTCGGCATTCGTTATCAGGATTAAGATATCTTTAAGTTGCAACATTCGGTCGTACTATTGAGGGTTGTACACTCATCACAACCACGTGGAGATGCATTTCCCACGTTGCGGACATTTGCACAAAAGGACGTGAGAGAGACAGTTACTAAACATGAGCAAATGCCCGTCCAATCCGCACGGGCATGAGACACCCGGCGTAAACGTCGTGATTTTCGGACCACAATGCTGCAGTCTCGGCAAGCAGTTGGGTTCTTCTCTATAAATATCTCAAGTGCAATCTACCTCGTTACCCGCACCATTCACTCACCAACTTTCAAGTTGCTTTCTACTCTTTTCATAAACTAACTTGATCATTAAAGTATCTGTAAAAGACCCAACCCGGTCAACACTAAGTGTATGAAGTTGTTTTGCAACCTAGCGAGGGGTTACTCTTGTTCAAGCGATAAGTTCAATTTGTGGATTCTGGACTCCACGATAACTTTTGACCTTTGGGCCCAAAAGAAAGGCCCGTTTGGAGAACCCGAAAAACTAAAACAACCAACCAGACCAATTTTGGTTCTTACCAAAATTCGATCGGAATTGTTTAGCGTAATCAACCCAAATTAACGATTTTGGAGTTCCGTACCGAAAAATCAACTGAAACCAAAATAATTATACACCTAGCTTACATGATAGTTTATTGTTGAATTATAATATTACGTGCAATTTTTACACAGTATCAATAATTTGTATCAGAATAATTAAAACGTATTTTTATCGGATTCTAGGGAGCATTTATAAGTGTCAAATTAAAGAGACAATTATAGAAAGTGCATCAGGAATTTAAAACAAGTGGAATTGAGCAAATTTTTGACCTGCTGTTCAAAAAAATAAAAAAATAAAAAAATTCCACGAATGATGCATAACCTCTGGAATTTTCTTCTTTTGTTTTAATTAGCTTATCTCAAGCACAAATTCTAGTACGTGCCAATTAGATTTTTTTTCTTATTGGATTGAATACCAATGTGGGGGGTGTTATGCAATAGAAAATAAGACATTTGGGTTAGTGGATGGATAATCGATCTACAGGGTTCCTTTGAGTGCTCCAAAAGTGACAGGTAAATGCATTCCGGTAATATTCTTGGGATTTAGAGAGGTTGTAGTGCACTTTCTTGTCATGCGTGTGTAATGCGGATAAAACGATATAATTTTATTTATTTTGCTCTCAAAACTATATTGTTTTAATTTATTACGCGAATTGTTATTAAAATGCATAAAATTAAAACCATGTAGTTTCGAGGACAAAGAAGATAAAACAGCGTCGTTTTTCCCACTATACACGTGCAATATAAAAAAGTATACTACAACTTTTTCAAATCTGATAATGTTGTGCCCAGGACATTTAAAATAAATATATATAATTCGATAATAATTTTTATATAATTCGATAAAGTGCTTACTCTACTAATAGTAAATGTGAATGCATTGCAACCATCTCGAATTTTACTATCATGTAAGTTGTCACAAATTATCACCAAGGTTTAAAATAAATTTTTCCAAAAAAAAGTCAGAAGTAATTAAACTTAAGTTGGTCGCGACTCGACGAAATCTTCATTAACAGCGTTGAGTCACCTCAGTCCACTAATAAGTTACTTTTAATATTATAGATGGTTTATTTTAAAAAAGAAAGATTATTTTTGCACTATAATTTGTGTAAATAAATTTTAAAATTTGTGTATTTTTAATTTATAGCAGGATAGATTTCAAAGTTGAAAATGAAATTTAAAGCATTACGCTATTTTGTAGAGGGTTTTGCTAATTATCGCTCACTAAACGGTAAATAATATATACATAATATCAAACAAATAAGAATATCAATATATATTTACAAATATAATATATACATAATATCAAACAAACAAAAATATCAATATATATTTATAAATATTAATATACATTTTACGGATATTAACGTAATTTAGTATTTTTCTTTTGTAAATAAAAAAATGCATAAGTAATTTCGTAAGTATCTGTTTGCAGATTCTAGGAAATTCTCAAACTCATTGCAAATTTCCCGCGCCCAATTAGCTTTCGACTCCCATGTCTAACAATCCATTTCAGGCCATCTTTCAGACCTTCGAAAACATTTCGCATGGCGTTCAAACCCTTCTGTCCCAATTCGCTGGGCTTTCCAATAACCCATTATCACACGCAAATGGACGGCGGCCTCTCTTTTCTCTGGCGACGTCCTTCAATTCAAGCCCATTGAACCCAAGTAGTAACTCCAGTCTTCTCCTACCAAAAGAGATCCCCAACGAGGTACCAGTTCTCTTCTCATCCTCGAATTATACTTGGGTGTCTGAATCTCATAAATTTAGTGTTTCTGTCCATTGGGTTCATGGGAGGTATTGGGATTATGCACAGCTTTTGTTCGACAAAAGTCCTGAATGAAGACTACGGCACCAGTTGTTATTTGTAGCGCAGTGGCTATCTCTTTTCGGCTATGAATATGTATATTGCGTTCTTTTTCTGATTGAAACTGAGCATTAGAGAGAACTCTTCTACCGATGGAATTGTCCGATTATAGCCCGACGTGCTGCTTCAATGGCTCGGTATGAAAGACAACCCCCTCTACTCCATTTGGCCTCCCTGGATTATTGGGATTATTTTTTTGTCTCTATTCAATTTTTTTTTGCATTTGTTATCTTGGCCTCAATGTTTTGTGGATTATTGATCTGTCTTGATGAAAGGAATCTAAAAAGTATAAAATTATGTTCAAAAGTTAAAAAAATGTCACTAAAGACGACAAATAAGCTCAAAAAAACTCTGTTTTTGAATTATTTTTGTCTTTTCTGAATTTTTTTTAAATTTGGTCTATTGTTATAACTTTTCTGAAAACTCTCATCGAGGTGAACCAATAATTCATAAAAAGTTGACGAAAGACAAAAAATTGCAAAAAAAAATTCACATAAGGACGAAAAATAATCCAATATAATCTAGTCAGGCCAAATGGAGTGTACTGTCCGGTTTGCAACTCCTACTACATCTGCCTTTACGATATTTATTATATTTAGTACATTTCGGATATAGTGCGTCTGTTTTTTTTTTTTTTAAATCATTTCCCTTGTGTGTGTGCCTAAACTGGTACGACCTAATCTTCCCTTATCTCTGGTTCACGATAATGCTTAAAGCGCCTTTTTCAACTGTTTTTGGATAAGAGGTTGGCGGAAAATAAACGGTAAGGGACAAGTGGCTTGAAATGTTTGTCCCTTTACCATTTATTTGCCTCCACACAGCCTTGGACAGTAGGAGGGAAAGGAATCAAAATGTCTGGCTAACTAGGAGAGAAATTGTTGGTGCCTTACCAGCTAGTGCTCTTGTTGGGTTCTTGGCGGCACATGATTGTAGCCGCCACTGAGCTAAATTTAGTTCAATGGTGTGCACTTAGTGATGCCTTTTGCCTTGAATCCTGTTAAGTTATATTTATGTATAGGAGTGTAATTAGATTAGAATTAGGTTTTATTTCCATATGTAAATAGAATTATAGATTGGTTAGAGTTATAGTTAGTTTAGTTTTCTTTTTACTTGTATAAATAGTATGCATGATGAATAGAAAAAGTATTCTGGTTTTATTAAATCTAACAAGCCCGTTTAATCTTTGTAACTTTATCGAAGATTAATAAACTTTTTGCCGAGCAAATAAAAAAAAAACTAGGAGAGAAATTGAATAAAGAAAATAAAACTTAGTCCGTTTCCTTGCTTGGATGTTTTAGGGTGGGTGAAAAGACAGTGAAAGCAATCTTCTTATGTCGCAGTAGATAACCAATGAAGAACCCAAATTGCTGATTGTGAACATTTTCTTTTACGAGTTGCGAGGAACTAGAAATACCCTTTGGAAAAAGGAAAAGGGAAATAGAGGTTACGGGCGAAGCAATTGAGAACGAACTAATTTCTTAATCATGCTTTGTCTCCCCATTTTCTATCCACTTGTCTATCACATAAGTGTGTTACTTCGTAGTTCCTTTTGAAATAGGCGAAGATGATTCCACTCCATGTAGAACACAGAGTTTCCTTGTTTGTGTCAAAGCAATTACCAATTATGTGCAGCAGTTGATTGTTTGAAAGTGGCATCCAAGACTGCTTTTTATTTGATGACTATCAAGCAAGGAGCATTGTTATGTCTTTGATGCGGTGGCAATTCCAAATGATTGTGAACAGGATTGTCTTTCATTCCTATTCTGTACAATCGTAACTCAAGAGGAGCATGTCCAGCAGATATTGAAAAAATCATCCAAAGTGCACTTTGCTAGAGTAATTTCAAGAATGAGACATTATAGTGTATTTTAGCAGACTCTTCAAGGATTCTATACAACCTGTTTTCTCACATAGCATGTTCCCTTGAGTTTTGTTTCTTGTTTGCCTTTGCTCAGGGAAAGTCTGCCACGCCCGTAACTAGAGAAGAGCTTGGCAGGGCTACCTGGACTTTTCTCCACACGCTTGCTGCCCAGGTCTTCTCGTTGTATTTCTTTGGCTGCTTTTTAAAATTGTAGTGATTAGGCTAGCTTTAACTTCTCTGTGTAAGTTTCCTGTTCATGATACATAGTAGTTTTGGAGTCCTTGTGTACGCATCCTTTTCCAAAACTGGAATGGTTCGATTTACTCTACCTCTCCAGACTTAATCGTGCATGTGCTTGTGTTTCCAGTATCCCGATAACCCAACTAGACAGCAACGGAAGGATGTAAAAGAACTGGTATGGTAGTTGGATAAAACTTTTGGATACTTGAATATTTATTTGCATTTTTAAGACCCTAGAAATTTTATTTCGCCTTAGATTCCAGTGTTTGCAATCATATTCAAATTTGGGCTTCACACAACACAACTCCTCGAGTTGTTCCTCTTCGCCATCATCTTATTAGCATTGTCCGATTTGGTATGCAGATGCAGATATTATCTCGGATGTACCCTTGCAAGGAATGTGCAGATCACTTTAAGGAAGTTTTAAGGTTTGCATGCACACACACCCCACATGCATTGGTATTTGATTGTGGGGTATTGTCTTAAACTTAGATTCATGTAACAAGCCAGTGTAAGCTAAACAACAAAGCCATGACTTTTCTTTTAGTCCAACTTCTTTAGAGACTGTTATATGGTGAGTAGTTTTACCTAATGCCTAGCAAGTGACTACAGGATTACCCAAATGGAAGCTTGTCATTACTAAAAACTTAAGTCTTTACCATGTTGTGCGCATTTAAATTTGAGTTTTCCCTGTGCCCCTCTCGTTTGGGGAATTTTGTCAGCCCCCTGATCGTAAATAACCTGGTGCAGATACCATAGTATTTGAAATTAGCCATCTAAAGCAAAGCCGTCATGGGAAATCGGAGATTTCTAGTCGTATGTGATCATTTACGCTGGCTTGAAGTGACAATACCCATTTTTACATCATACTAAGATGGCTTCCATTTTCCTGGATGACTTCAGTTAAGATGGTTAATTTCAACCTTGCAAATGCCGTGTAAAATGTCAACAGGGACAAGCAATCTCCATGAGTCTGAAATCAAATATATTTGATATTCATGTCATTTGCGGTAATGAAAGACGTTTTCTTGCACATCAGCACTCTGGTTTTGTTTTTTCAACTTTTTCATGGATTTTTTCCTTTTTGGTTTGAAAAGGTCTAAAACCACACCCAAAATTGTGCACACTCACATAAGCGACGCCTATGTGAGTGTGTGATTTTGGGTGGGGTTATAGCACACTGTTTTGGCTATTAGATCTAGGATCTTGAGATCACTTCAGGGAACAACTCAGTGAAATGTCCTCATCAATTTGGGTGGTCTCCATTTTGTCTACAGTACTTTGGTGTTTGAAATGGTCTTGGTTCTTTACTCGGGGGGTAAAAGAACACTCTTTGATCTTCAGCTTCAGCTGCTAGGGAGCAGCAGAGTGAAGAAAATGCTTAGTAGAGAAGGAATAATCCAGTATCGAAACTTCTGTTGCATTTTCCGTGATAACTTTCCTAATTGATGGATGATTTTACATGCTTCAACAGAGCAAATCCTGTACATGCTGGATCTCAAGCCGAGTTTTCCCAATGGTTATGCCATGTGCACAATGTAGTGAACAGAAGGTAATTGTGCAGATTCGCTTCTTTTGAGCATGACATTTGGATGATATAAGCTGAATATGCGTTGTGGGCACTCCTATCGTAAATGACGAATAAGCTTTATATAGTTGAATTGGTTGTGTAGATCCTATTTGGTAACATTTTTGTTTTAAATTTTCTGTTTCTGTTTTTTCAAATTTGTGTAAACATCTTTAAAAACAGGTTTGGTAAATATGTTTTTATTTATAAAAATTTACAATGTTTTTTAAAATTGTCAAAACAACAAACTGGTGTTTTTCATTTTTTTTAAAAGAACAGAATTCGACAATCTACCATAGTAATGTCTTGTCTCCCTCTCCCTCTCCCTCTCCTCAATCACTCACCATAATCATAGCTCATCTCTCTCTTTCCCCCCTTCTTTCTCTCTCGCTCCTTCCTCATCCACCCACTATAGTTATAACTCATTTCTCTTCTTCTCATCCCTCTCTCTTTCTCTCTCTCCCCCCTTCCCTCTGTCTTCCCCTCTTTCTGTTCCAAATCACCCACCATAGTCATGGTTTGTCTCTCTCTCTCTTTCCTTCAACCACCCAACATAGTCGTGGCTCGTCTCTCTCTCTCTATCTGCAACCACATTACATAGTCATGACTCCTCTTTCTCTCCACGATTTTCTCTATCCCTCTTTCTCTCCACAATTTTCTCTATCCCTCTTTCTCTCCACCACTCGTTTGTTATATAGGCTTTAGTTTGATAATAATGTACGAAAAAATTAAAATGATATTACCAAAGATGTTTTGTGTTGTTTTTGTGTTGTATTGTTTACAAAAATATATTATCAAACATGTCTTTTGTTTTTGTAAAAAATAAACAGAATTTTGTTTTCAGTTTTTTTATAAAGAAAGAATTAAGAGATTGTAAATGCTACCAAACGGACATTGTAGTAATCACTTCAAACACTTTCCTGCCATTTTTCATGCGTCCCATGTTTGTTTAACCTATTGAATTTGGATGGTTAATCACAATCTTTTGTTTGATGTTTCAGCTTGATTTATTGTAAACTAAAACTAATCTTATTGCATTGGAAAACCTGTGCAAGTCCTAGTTGAAGTAATTCTTGTTATGGCAGCCTGGGTAAGCTGGTGTTCTCATGTGAGCGAGTAGACGCAAGGTGGGGCAAATTGGACTGTGAGCAGCGTGCATGCGATCTACAAGGAACTACCATGAATTTCAGTGATAAAATGCAATGAATCTGATGTCTATAAATTTGGGTTCAAGGAAATCACTCGATGGTGAACAAGTATCTTTGTTACTGGTATTATGTTGTGTAGCTTTCTGTCATGTCATTTTTATTGTTTCTGTTTCTTGTAAGACTCTTGTTTCAGCCATAAGTTTGGATGTGTACAGCTTGGTTTTCTTACGTTGGGAAGTGCCTCTATTCAATTAATGGTTCCCCTTTACCATGCTCCATACGACTTCTGAAGTAGGGAGATGTATATATTTCAACAGGGAATTGACCCTTAGTGGTAGTAGCCAGGGGGGGATTTTGAAACCATTTGACTTCGTATTTTGCTTTTCAGCAACAAAATTTGGTTCATTCGTTAACTTCTACATCAAAGAACATTGATAGGTGCCCTTTACGTCAACCTTTATCTTGTAAATCAACTTCATATTCATCTACGCATCCACAGATGAAGCATCAACTCCACATCTTGTAAAGCGCATAGGCGCACACTACCAAATTACTTTCAAGACACTAAATATAAGAAAAGGTAAATTTCACATACCTCCATGAGATTACGGACAAAATCATTGTCCTCTCTTGAGGTGTTGACAAATGCATTGTCCTCATTTACTTTACAAATTATTCTTTTTAATATATATATATATATATATATATATATGCTCATCCGTTGTTAACTCATTTCATGGACATTCGAGATGGTTCACCTACTTTCACTCTCTTTCCCTGCCTCTCCAACCTTCTGTCTCCCAAGATCCCCAACACCACTCAACGAACCACGGGCAAAATCCAGTCCAAAAGACTTTCATAACCTCAAGGTCAAGCTAGAAGAGTTGAGGACGATCCAGCGAAGAAAACGATTCATGAAGAAACTCGAACCAGTGTTGAAGATATTTGAAGAGTTAGCAAAGAAGATAATACATTTACAAGTTAGCCATCTTTCTCTCTACTCCCGATCCTTTCAAAATCTTCTCTTAGAAATTAGGGTTTTTTATGTGTGTGGGTTTCTTATTAGGGCTTTTGCCCCTACTATAGTACTCGCGCTCTAAATCATTTTTATTTGTCTCGAATGGCATGCCCTAACTTTGATTTCATTCTAGGGTATCGAACTTAGTTTTTTTTTTTTTCAAATCACAATGTAGGGGTTGAGCCCCCACTCTGGCTATCTGATTTCCAATGTTGTTAATTAGTGTACCCACTGGTTGTTTACTTTTAATTGGTTGTATTTTTCAAAATTAGGGTTTTATTTGAATCATAAATTAGGTGTTTTGTCGTGGGGCTTTGATTAGGGTTATTAGATGCAATGTTGTGCTTTTTTTACTAATATGGGTGCGTAGGCATGTATGATCGTCACCTATAAGTATGCATGTATGATTGATGGTGTTGCTTTTCATATTTCAGACATTGCTGCATTTTGTTTGTTTGATGTTGTGTTGTAATACAAAGAAAATATTGTAGAAGTACGTAATGTAGCACAGTGAAAATGTGGAGGTTGATCCACAATTTGAAGATGAGGAGGAAGAGGAGAAGGAGTTTGAAGTAGACCTAGATGATATTTTTTGCCTCAGTGATGATGATGTTGAGTGGAACGAAGGAGGAAGGCATGATTCATGGAATGAGCAGGAGCATGAGTTTGATGTAGATGTCCATGCAGGCCAAAATGACCTTGTTAGTGCAAATAAGTTACTTAGTGAATACTAGTATGGTGATAGGAAGGGTACTAATTCTAGTGAGTCTGGCGAGGATCCCAGGGTATCAAAACTCTCTTACTTTGACTCCAGTTACCATGGAAATGAGTCATTCCTTGGTTCAAAAGGGGAGGTGGTTTTAGAGAGGGAAATGATTTTCACTAAGGGATTACATCGTACAAATTGATATTAGAATAGTTAGGGATAAAAAGGAAAAGTGTATGATAACTGCTCTTTGTGTTGTAAATAGTTGTCCATGGAGGATACATGCTTCTCCATTACTTAATGGTGTGACATACAGGATTAAGACTTTGGTCCTACAAAACACATGTGCTAGGATTAATAAGAATGCTGATGTCAATTCTCCCTTGATTGCCAAGATATTGTTAAACAGTTTTAAAAAGAATCCAAACGTGGGATTAGATGCTATGCAAGAAAAACTAGTTTAGCAGTTTGGAATAGAGGCTTCAAGGAATCAGTTTTTTAAGGCCAAGAGGAAGCGTATGAATGAGCTAGTGAGCAACCATGGTAATTAGTATAGGTTACTCCCAATCTAGGCTTAAGAAGTTAGGAAGACAAACCCAAGCAACCTATTGAAAATACAGTGTGATAGGCCTACTTTGCATATGAATCCAACATTCATGAGGTTCTTCATCTATTTTGAAGCCATGCATACTAGTTCATCAATCGATATAGGCCATTTGTAGGAGTGAATGACACATTTCTGAAGGGACTTGGTATTCTACTTACTGTAATTAGTTTGGATGAAAATAATGGTCTATTTCCTATTGTTGTGGCTATTGTAGAAGCTGAGTGTACTGACAATTGGTCATTTTTCCTGGAGCATCTGAAGAATGTCATTGGAGACTAATGAAAACTATGGATCATCATGTCTGACCAACAAAAGATAGTTTTCATTGTAGTATATATGTGTCAGTTCTTACCAATTTTAGTATACATGTTTTCGTTTTTTATTAACCATTGTTATGCATATTTCAATTACTTGCAGGGTTTTAATAAAGTGGTCATTAAAATAATATCAGAAGCTGTTATAGGCATTTTTTTTTTCAATTTCAAGTATAGGTATCCTGGGTTAGAACTGAGAAGATAATTTTGGAGGGCGTGTAGAGCACATACTAGGAGAGAGTTTGACATGACAATGACCACTATATAAGGGTTGTCAGTTGATGCACATATTTATCTATCCAAAATTACAGTCCATAAGTGGCGTAGGCATGCATTTGATGATAGGGTGAAACGTGATCGTGTAATAAATAATTGTATTGGGTCTTTCAATAATTGGTTTGGAACGTTGAGGGCAAAGTAATACTAACTCTACAAGAAGGGATTAGATGTAAGATGATGTGTAGGACTTCAAAAGATATGCCAAAAGGCCAGAGGGTGGACAACCAATGTCACCCAAAATATTTACAATAAAATGACATCCTTGACCTGTGATTTTAAGACCTATAGGGTTGCATATTCTGGAGGTGACGAGTATGAGGTGAGGGATAATGTGGTCATATTTATAGTCAACTTAGCACATGGGCATTGTGTGTGTAGAGTTTGAAAGATATCAGGCTTACTATGTAAGCATGCTCTTATTTGTTGTAGCTACAGTAGGATGAATTTTGAAGAATATGTTCATTCATTCCAAAGATATGTTTTTGAGAGTTTATGGTGGAATTATCCCTCCAATCATGAACCACACAATGTGGTCAGAAGTTGCTGGTGATCCATTGCAAACCCCTCCATCGAGAAGGCAGAAATGAAGGCCAAGGAAGAACAAAAGAAAGGGAGAATGGAAAGTAGCACCTGAGACAAGTGTGTGTAAGAGATCTTAGATCTTGAGATGTATAAATTGCAACAAAATTGGGCATAACCAGAGAACATGTCATGGATGACCAGTTAGGGGTAGAGGTGAACGTGAAAAAGAAAGGGGTGGAGGAGAAAATTGAACATTCAACACCAATGAGGGACAACTAAGGGCGACCAAGGGGTCAGTATCCAGGGGAAGGGGAAAGAGGGGTGGTCCAACAGTTAGGAGTGGCCCTACAATTTAGAGCCAGAGGTAGGGGAAGGAAACTAAATGTAAGCATAGATCATTTCTATTTTTTCATTTCTTATTTATGCATAAATTAAGTATATAATAATGAAATGTTTATGGACCAACAAGTTCAACAAGTACTAGTAATTTGGATTTTATTATTTCTTTCAATTGTTGATTTTAATTCAAATTTTATTGCAGAACCAACAACCAACATGTATTATTATGCAGTGATCCAAGTGGAATAAACTGGGCAGCATGGCATCTGCTACCTTTTCTGGTTTTTGTGGGTAAACTTAATTCATTTCAATATGAACAACAATACTATTAATTCCATTGACTAAAATATAATAGAATAAAAGAATAGATTGATAATAGATTGAACTAAAAATATTTTGATTTTAGACATGAATTCAAATAAAATGAAAGAAAAAAAGAATTTGATAATCTAGAACAAAGTTTGGTTTGGATTACTCGTTTGAAATATTGAATATTGACAAGCTACAGTGATTGCACCTATTAAAATAATCTCAAATGGAAAAACAAATTCATAAATGAATACTAATTTGTTGACTATTACTTTAAGAACATGTGCAAACTCTGCTTTGTAGTTTTGAATTTTTGTTTTTGGAACAATCTATTTGTGTAAATTCAGCTTTGTGGATTTTCTAATTTTGTTAGCTATTGTGAAAATATTGTGTAAATTGTAATGTTGTCAATGATTATAGAATTAGGGGTGTGAAAATGGTTGTAATGTTAGCTATTGTATTGTTGTACAAATTGTAATGTTCTGTTACAGAAAAGGAAATGAAAATGGAAAAGGTTACGGTTATGGAACTTTGCAAGTTAATGGTTGGTTTTGGTTAATGTTTGTGAAAATAGTTATGGAGGTTAATGTTTGTAGAAATGGTTATGGTTACGGTTACGATTTTGGCAATGGTTATGATTTTCGTTTTGGCAAGGTTGTACAAGTTTTGTAATGATCTAATCATTGTTATGTTGTGTAAACTCAAGCATTTCATAAACTCCATTGCAAAACAAATTCATTGCGCAAAACATGTTACATAACTGGCATCATTGTCGACATTTACTTTACCAAAGACAAGACAAGGCTAACAAAGCTAACACCCACAGCAACGGTAACGAGCTGTTTTAGAAACTTCAGCCTAGCTTCAAGAACATCAACCCGTGTAAGAATGGTCGAAAATTTGAGACCTTGTTTGACCTCCATATTTGGCTTTCTGATGGTAGGTTCTTCAATACACCCACTAGAGTTCTCTCCCTTGCACCATTCTCGTAACGAACACTTGTCTTTCGGACATGCATAATAAAGCTTCATTTCATTCTTTTCGTCAATCTTCAGAATTGCTTTGAATCCGCAATAGCATATTTTGCTTATTGCTCTAAGTACACCATCGGTGTTGCTAAACGATGACATGTGCGCGCTTCTTTAATTTCAAAAAAAGAAAAAAAAAATCATCACAACCAAAAAGAACAAGTTAAATGGTACCATTAAATTTACTTAAGGGGGAAAATGAAAAAACTAATATGACATGGAAACAAATTAAATGGCAAAATGAATAATAATTACCTAAACACTACTCCTAATTAATATTGCGAAACTTAAAAAATTAATTGCAATGTTCAAATTGATAACAGTGCTCAATGATATGGGAAGGTGAGGTTAGAGTGGAAGGGGGAAGGGAGGAAATGACTTGGAGATTCAATATATAAGAGAGTGTGAAGGGGGTAAAATGGGGTTCTTGAAAATTTTGTACCATGACATCAACAAGCTCTCATGGAAATGAACGGAAAGTAACAGTAAGGGGTTTGACGAGAATAGTTTGTAAAGCAAGAGAGAGGACAGTACATTTGTCAACACCTCAAATGAGGGCAGCAATTTTTTAAGTAACCTTGAGGTATGTGAAATTTACCCTATAAAAAATTAGCAATGCGAAATGGCCAAAGCTACATATGCAGTCTCCTTAGGCAAAACTTCTGAAAGACTACGAGGATGAAAATTTTAAAGCACATAGAAAACATAAACCGTAGTTCCCTGAAGTTGAGCTCTCAGCATGAATATTTGAGGGTTCCACATATTCAACTGACCGTGACGGTGGTGCTTCGCCAAATTTCAGCAGGTAGGCAGTTTCATAAACGGGACGCAGTGGCAAAATCACTTTAGCGTCCAAATATGCCTCACATATGTAACACCAAACTCTGAGATCACTGCTTGCAAAAGTGAAACTAATTAAATCAGTTGGCCAATAAAGGAAAATATAAACAGGGGAAACGATCCTTTTTTCCCAAATGTTAAAAAAATACCTGTAGCTGAGTACCAGACAATGACGCGTCTCGTTAAAATGCTCAAGCATGTGCCTTTCAATCCAACGGCCGCAAAGAACATCCTTGCAGGATAAACATAGCCAATTCTCCTTCGGGTGGTGGCACCTTTAGCAAGTTGGAGAATAGGTAAGAAAATGTATAATTGTGTCCACATAAACGTAAGAAATCTAAAACAAGATATCAATCCATGTCTTCTAGTACAAATAATGAACAGCAGGTTCCAGACATTAACGTCTTTATGTCATCAGTTCTACGTAAAAACTAGCAATAACATCAGAATCCATTAGCAACCAACATATCACAGAACATTGAAAAGTTTCATCCATTATCATATTACAGATGTGAGAGTGAACAAGCTCACACGGATGAATCATTAACTATATCACCTTAACATGAACAGTCATCAAAAATATGTTTTAACAAATGGAGTCAATGGACAAAGATCAAGAACCATTGCTAGCAGTGAGAAAAGCTATCCGGCAGAAATTCAACCAAATTATCTGTTTGAAATCGAATGCCTTGACATAGAGTCATATAGTTAAGGTAAATCAAAAAACAAGGATAAAACCAATTTGAAACTTGTCACAAGAGGGGGGTTATTGTTTATAAAAATGCTACTAGTACACACAATTTTACACAAAATACTAATACACAAACACACCCAAGAGGGTATGGGTGCCCCTCGATTATGTGAGCATGTGTGCTAATGTTTGTGTAAAAACGAGTGTGGTTATAACATTGTTGTTTTAATGCAATCATATAACCCTCAAATTGTGAGTTCAAGAACAGTAAGTCATGAGGAGTGCGGTTATAACATTGTTGTTTTAATGCAATCATATAACCCTCGAATTGTGAGTTCAAGAACAGTAAGTTATGAGGACAACTACTTTTGGCAAATAAACTTAAAAAGCCAGAACTTAAGGCCTTGGAAACCATTTTATTTCCTTCTTTTTTTTCTTAATTTTCTGTTTTTAAGAAGAAAACATGTTTATGTTAATGTTTTGCTTATAAAAAATCAAAAACAATTTTCATTATTTTCAAAAAAAGAAAAAGTAAGAAAAGTGAGAAGTCATTTATTTTTAAAAACAGTTTTTATTATTTTCAAAAATCAACTAGGTATATATACTAGACGTATATATAATTATATATATGCATACTATACGTTTATTTATATATACATATATATACATATATATATATATATATTTATATATATATATATATATATATATNNNATATTTAACCCAAATTAAATTTTTATTTTTGTTTTTAAAAAAAAATACAAAATAAAAAATAGGAAATATTACCAAACAGATCCTAAGTGTATACCCTGGTTTATCCAAAACAAAAACAAAAAAGTGTATCCCCTGTACCCGTACCATTCTCTTCACCCTACAAATTATTGTATATGGCTGTTTATATGCATATTGGTTCATCATTCACACAAATAAAAGATGAAATCACAGGGCGATTGATCCGTGAACATGGGCACAGCTCACTAAACCGCTTATATCATTTTGCGTTCTTTTTCTTTCTTCTTTGCTTCTATCTTCCTTCTATGATTGTGTTTTCTGTTCCTAATCTCTTCTCATCCAAAACTTCTAACAATTACCACCAGTACTCGATCCATTCACAATTACCCATCGTAACTCTATTTCAGATAAATCGAGTATTTCTCGGAATCATACACAACGAAT
>JABCMJ010022473.1:0-13864 GCA_014822125.1 Arbutus unedo | reverse complement strand
TTGAGGATATTACTTTCAGTCATTTAACCTCTGTTCTGTTAGCAGAAGATCTTCATATAGATCAAGAACAAGGCTTATCTGTTGATACCAATTCAATCCTGGTTGCTCAAAGTGGACACAGTTCTGTATTACCAAATTCTTCAGTTCCAGTGCTTGAACATCAGTCTCCTAGCATACACAACTTTGGATCAAATTTATCTAACTCATGACCAGTTGGTAATGTTTCTTCCTCGCGGCAATTTCCTACTGCTGCAAACCAAAATTATCCTCAATTTGGACATTCACTATAACAACAAAAGACACAATAACAGATATAGGGGGAACTACTATCAAAGATGTGGTTTTGGTGGTCAAGGAAATCAAAGTTTTAGCAATCCAGGATATTTCATGTCACCAGGACAGTTTCAGTCATCCAAGGGCTTTGGTAACTCTAATTCTCAGCTTAGCTCAACTTCTGGTGCCCCTGCTGTTGGCTGCCAGATTTGTGGAAAGACAAATCACAATGCATTTTATCGTCACATAGGTAGAATCTCAATTATAGACCCCCTGCTCAGTTCAATGCATATCCTCGTTAGTTTACTTCATCTCCACAACATACTGTTTTTCCAGGAGGCCCTCAACCATTAGCATCTCCTACTATGTTTGTTTCTAATGCTCCTCATGCTTTATTTTTTGGTGGTCATGGAATGTCTAACAGTGATGCCTCATCATTACGCCAGTACAAGGCTATTGGGGATCTTGGTTCTTTGATTCTGGAGCAACAGCTCATGTTACTAGTAACCGTCAACATATCACTGTGCCTCATGTTTCTCCTACCACAGAGGCTGTTACAGTGGGGAATGGTCAGAATGTTCCAGTAGTACAGTCTGGTAAGGGGATACTATCTACTCCTCACCATTCTTTTACCCTTCAAAATGTTTTGCATGCTCTTCTTATCTCTCACAATCTTCTATCTGTTCATAAATTTGCTATTAATAACAATTGCAATATCATATTCAATGCTTCTGGCTATGCAATTCAGGACAGAATTTCTCTCAAGGTACTTCACCAAGGTCCTTGCCAACAGGGTTTGTACCCTCTTCCTCCTTTTAGTCCTGCTACTGTTACTACATCTACTGCAGAGTTGTGGCATACACGCCTCGGCCATCCTCACTCAAAACTTTTTTAGGTATTGTGTGCAAAATATCATTTACCTGTTACTAAACCCCTAGATTTTAATTGCTATTCTTGCAAAGTAGCAAAGCACAAACTCTCCTTGTCCCTTTCCCATTCCTTTACTTCTAGTCCTTTTGAACTTATTCACATGGATGTCTGGGGTCCATCTCCAGTTCCTTCTTTTAGTGGTTTTTGCTATTACCTCTTGTTGGTTGATGATTATACAAGGTATGCTTGGATCTTTCCTCTTCACTTAAAATCAGAGGTATCCTCCTATGTTCAAGCATTCAAAACCTTTGTTTCTAATCAGTTTTGTTATTCTATCAAGACTATGCGATCTAATAATGGTGGTGAATTTTTGAACTCTCTCATGACTGCATTTTTTAGATTCTTTGGCATTGTTCATGAGACCACGTGCCCTTACACTCCAAAGCAAAATGGTTTAGCTAAACACAAGCATGGCCATCTGATTGAAACGGCCATTGCATTACTTCATCAGTCCTATCTCCCTATTGGTTTTTGGTTAGAAGCATTGACAGCAGTTGTATACCTAATCAATAGACTTCCTTTGTCCTCTATTAAGTTTCAAGTACCCTTTGAACTTCTCTATATATCTGTTCCAGACTATTTTGCTCTCAAACCTTTTGGTTGTTGCTATTTTCCCTGGTTAAGACCCTATACTTCTAATAAGTTAGTTCCTCGATCCAAACCTGTATTTTTCTTGGATATTGTTCCAATACCAAAGGCTACAGGTGTCTTGACCCTGTCACCAATCGTGTTTATATTTCTCGACATGTTCGGTTCATTGAAACTTATTTTCCTTTTCTTGCTGTTAAAGTCACACCTCCACCTCAGGCTCCTCTATATCCATCCTCTATAGTACCTTCTTCTCCTTCTTTTACTATTCATTCATTTACTGTTTCTTCTTCTCCCATTCATTCTCAGTCTCTTTCAGCTCCATCTTCTTCTTCTCATTCTTCAATTTCTTTTGGCCCTGTGTTATCACGTCCTACTGTTTGTACTTCTCCTATTCCTCCTTCTTCTGCTTCTCTTTTGCCTATTACTTCTTCTACTCATCCTATGGTTACTAGGTCCAAACATGGAATTTTTACACCACGAGTCCCTTTATCTTTAACCATTGTTACTACTGGTCCTACTGCTAAACCCACTACTTTTAAGGAAGCTATGAAATACTTCGAGTGGAGGCATGCTATGAGTGAAGAGTTCTCTGCTTTTCAATCTCAAAAAACCTAGTCCCTTGTTCCTTTTACCATCTGACTGTCAGTCCATTGGCTGCAAGTGGATATTTAAAATTAAGAAAAATGCAGATGGCACCATAGCTCGGCCAGACTAGTTGCTCAGGGTTTTCAACAAACTGAGGGCTTAGACTACAATGAAACCTTCAGCCCAGTCACCAAACAACCCACTATTCGGGTCATTATTTCTTTGGCATTACATCATGGTTGGTCAATCAAACAACTAGATGTCTTTAATGCATTTTTGCATGGTACTCTATCCGAACGTGTTTATATCAATCAACCTCAAGGTTATGTTGATTCCTCTTGTCCTGCTTATGTGTGCAAGTTACACAAAGCCCTCTATGGTCTTAAACAAGCTCCCAGGGCTTGGTATGCCATGCTTTCTCCTTGTCTTGCCAAGAGGGGTTTTATCAATAGCGGGGCTAATTCTTCTCTATTCATTTTACGGCAAGCTGCAGATGTCGTCTATTTTCTAGTTTATGTTGATGACATATTGGTCACTGGGAACAATCCTACTCTTATTCAGTCCATTGTCACTGATATGGGTTCTGAATTTGCTCTGAAGGACTTGGGTGTCTTACACTACTTTTTGGGAATTGAAGTTAACTATTCTCCCACTGGTTTGTTTCTCTGTCAAACCAAGTATGCCAAAGATATTCTCCTTAAAGCTGGCATGGTGGACTGTTGCCCGTGTGGTACCCTTTCTACTTTTAAGCATTGTCAACCCACTGATGATACACCATTTTCTAATCTAGAACTTTATAGAACTTTGGTTGGTTCTTTGCGATACCTGACCTTGACTAGGCCTAAGTTGGCCTTTGCTGTCGACACGGTTTTCCAGCACATGCATTATCCCTCCAATACTCATTTCGTTGCTGTTAAACGTATTCTGCGGTACATTTAAGGCACATTGACTTCTAGCCTGTCTTTCACCAATGGCCCTCTTTACTTGACAGCTCTTTCCGATGCCGATTGGGCAGGTGATAGTTTTGACAGGAAGTCTACAGGAGGCTACTGTGTTTCCATGGGTCCAAATTTAATTTCTTGGTCTTCTAAGAACTAGCCCACTGTGGCCCGGTCTTCTACGGAGGCTGAGCATAAGTCCTTGGCTAATACAGCAACTGAACTATTGTGGTTTCAACAATTGTTTACTGACCTTCATCTTTCTTCCTTATCCATTCCTACCCTATGGTGTGATAATCTTTCTGCGATTTCTCTAGCCTCTAATCCAGTATTTCATGCTCGCATGAAACAGGTCGAAGTTGACTACCATTTTGTTAGTGAAAAGGTTTAAAATAAGCAATTGGTTATCTCCTATGTCCCTACTGAAGCTCAATTGACTGATATTTTTACTAAATCTCTTACTGTTCAGCAGTTTACTACCTTATCAGCCAAATTAATGCTTTGTTCCTCTCCAACATAAGTTTGTGGGGGAGTGTTAGAAGGACATTCTCAGCTCAACTCAACTGACCAAGTGAGTTGCGATCACGCGCACCAGGACCAACAGCAGACCTCAACAGTAATACAACAAGAGTGTCGCACATAAATACAGTTAGTTGTAATCGAATTAGTTAGTCAGTCAGAGTTAATTGCTCCTATTGCTTAGCTGTCAGCATTGTATTGGCTGTTGTTTCTTTCTCTAGTAGTGAAGATAAGTCGGTGCTGTTTAGCCTATAAATACTAAGGCAGTACTCTATGGTCTGTATCTAGTTCAGTTTAAGAAATAAAGATTTTCTCATGAAGTTTTTCAATCGGTCTTCTACTTTCTACTTGTTCATAATCTGAAGTAGTGATCCAATTCAACAGATTTGTTACATATAAGGTGTATCACTGGGAGACCACAGCCCTAATAGACCCACATAGAAAATAGACTCTACGTAGATTAAGGGCATGTTTGCTTCGTATTGCTTTTTAAAAAAAAAAACAGATAAAATTTGTTTAGCAGCTATCGGAGTAGTACCAGTTGCTTTTTCTTTTTTAGAAAAGGGAAAGAACTTCATTTCGTGATGTTTTTGACTTGTATATCGCTTTCATGTTACACCCCAAACTCCAAAAATATGATATGAGTAAAAAACAAACCATAATACAATCTCAATATAAAGAAAACCCATAATAATTTCAATGAATTAACTCAATTCCCAAATAAAATCATTAAACAATAAAACTTAAACTTTTATACCAATTCTCTGATTAATAAATTAAACACTCAAATCTGGCTCACAACAGCCCAGCACAATAATAATTTAACAACTAGCAAATAAAACCCAACAAAGCTTCAAGTTATCTCCAAGGGACTAACCCCTTGACTCTCCAATATTACCTGAAAATGATTAATTCAACAACATAAATTGAACCTCGTACAAGACAATATGCTAAAAATAGAGTAAACAGGATTAATGCATGCTCCATATCAAATCATATATATTTTTCGTTAATACAAAAATATAGGGCTCACCAAAGGTTTGACTATACATTTATACTGAGGAAAACCAAATGCAAAACACAAGACTCCGTCACAATTGACGACCAATGCAACCTGCGTGGGAACATATATATGCCATATACCCATCTCCAATCCCTCATTAAACCAAATTCCAATTTTCTAGGCTTCAAATGATTTACGGACTTTCACTGATGGCCTACCTTTACACGGAGCACCCTCCAGTATATTTACAGTCTTCACCGAAGGCCTACGCACACTCGGGACACCTTGTAGTCGGGTCACGGACGAACACCAATGGAAACACCCCTTACCCGGTCATGTTTTACGAATTTGTATCAATAAAATTACACAGACATCAATCCATAGTAATCAAAACATTGACTCGTGACTATATAAACATTACACCACCACCACCACACACACACACACACAAAATCTACTTCACTAATCATTTATGTCTTTTAAACTTTTAGAATTTATTTTAAACTCCCATTGTCTAAGACATGTCATAGTTTTGTGTCTATCATTTTCGTATATATACTATAAAGAGAATTTTGTATAAGCAAATCTACCTCATTAATGCAAGCTTTTCCCTTTTCAACTCCTAGTAATATCTTTTAATATTTCAATTGCTACCATGTTGACAAATTTAGGTTTGTAAAGACATTAGGGTAAAGCAAATCTACCTCAATATTGTAGTGTGTTAATAGTTGATAAGTGCTATTCTCGTGACTTATCATTTTTTCCTTTTGAACTTTTAGCAATATCTTTTCAACCTCTCAATTTTTACGTATTGGCCTAATTTTGGCTTGTCATTTTCTGTACAAACATAAATTAAGGTAGTTTTTTTTCCACAAAGCTTCCTTAAAATTAACGTAACTTGATAATATATATATATTAGGGTGAAATAAAAAAGTGCTATTCTTGATCGTGTACCACTTATAAACCTCCTACGCGTATCTTTCTTCACTAATTTCCAACTTTCAATTATATTGTCTAATATTTCAGCTTTGTCATTTCAGGACAACATAATTCACGTATCATTTTTTTATTTTCAACTTTCATTATGTTTTTTAATTCCTACATTTCCCTTATGCAACATAATTTAGGTTTGTTGTTTTTAGTACAAAAATGAGGCTATTTTCTCTAAGGGAATCTGTCTCAATAATATATAACCAATTAAATAGAACAGAAAGAAGATTTTCTCACTTTAACAGGTTAGTTAATAACGACAGGATTTTTGCGCAATCAACTTTCACGTATAAATTTTTTCTTTTCAACTGTCAATCATATCTGTTAGTAGGAGAAATAGAAAGAATAATGAAACTTACCACGTATCTTCCTTTATTTCCTTTGCTCGTACTCCTATTGGAAAGACAAGTGTTATTTATTCCCCACACAATATCTACCTCGTGTATTGTTTTCCTCCGTTCAATTTTCACTATTATTTTCTAGTGAGTTGTTGTAGTTTAAGGCTTTAGTATTTTGTACGAAAATATAGTTTTTCTTAAGCAAATCCACTGGTTAAAGCAATGTGTAATGACCTGGATTTTTGGGATTTATTGATTTTAATATATTTGATATTTTTTTAGTGCTTGGATTATATTTATTATTATCCTTATTATCCATTTGTTTCCGTTTTATCTAGTTTCGTTGAACTCTTTGGAGTATTATTCGAGTTATATTTTTTAGATTTTATTAATTATTTTACTCATATTTATCTAAATCGATAATTATCCTAGCGTTAAATTCCTATTGAACTCATCCCTTTGTAGTCTGAATCCTAGTATTATTCCGAATTATATTTTTTTTTATTTAAGCAACTCTTGTTCTCCTTAAAATCACTTTTTATCAATTCTAGTTTTTGTTGCGCGCCTCAAATATTCCCGAGGTATTTTATGAGCCCCCCCCCCCCCCCCCTCTCACATTGACAGAGCTAGAAATTTCACTACGCAGGAGCAAATATATATTCACTACTATTTAAATTTTTTTTCAAAATATTTAGCAGGACGGACAAGTCTATATATTTTATAAAAAATTATTATTTTTTTATATAATAATAGAAGATTTTTTTTCTAGGAGCGATAGCCCCTGCTACCCTCCCCTTAGCTACATCTCTAACGTCTCTTTCTCTCTGTATGGCAGTAGCCGTACCCCCTTCCCCACACTCTGTTGTTGTTTTTTGTAGTTTCATTTACATTATTAATTGATTTTGGTTAATCTTAAGGTTTTTTATTATCTATTTATTTTTATAATAGCTTTGCGATAACAGGTCGTGGCATGGTGAGTGGCGCTCGACTTTTAGGAGTTTCAATAACTATTTTTTAATTGTTAGAATCGAGATAGGAATTTCGGACAGGACCCTACATATATATGTGATATATGAGTAGATTTGGTTTTTTGTTCCATAATTGTGTAGGGGTTATGAATCAAATCTTTAATAATTAAATCTAGGAGTAATTATGTTATTCGATTACGTGAATTAATCAAGTTGTAAATTTAATAATTATTAGGTATTAAGTCGGGATTGGATCTGAACTATAAGAATACTAGACATTTATTATATGTGACGATTCGTAAGTTAATTTAATTTAGTTAATTAATTAAAGAACTATTACTTGTTGAGATTAATTTATATGTTAGAGTCCAGAAACATTATATATGACTTAGATTTAGTTTATATTGATGAAGTTGTATAATTTTAGTGATTTTCGGTGATTCCTTCAAGCTCTGTGGTCCGGATCGAGTTGCGGTGGGGAGTCAAGCAATAGATTTGGGGAGGTTCTCTCGGTAGTGGAGTAATGGAAACTTCGGGAACGTTTGTATTGTTAATGTTTGTATTGTCCTTTTGTGTGGTTGGCCTCTCCACAACCACAATTTCCTTTGTATAAATTTTGTTTCAGTTTTATCTTTTTATATAATATTCTTTTTACTCTTCAAAAAAAAATAGTGATTTTAATTTATGCTAGTGCATGTTTAATTAAAATTACATAATGGTATTTTATTATTGTATCTTGATCATGACAAATGAGTATTATGCATGTATGCATGGAAAGTGAAAGTTAATTAAACGGCATGGTTAGATGATTTCATTGTAGCGATAATGAGTAATAACCAGAATGAATTTGGATTTGTGGTGGATTATGGAAGATTATGAGAGCCCGATATTATGATACTGATAAAGGAGATTGTAAGACCCTGAGCTTGTAATTTTGATTAAGAGGAATTGCGAGACCTCGATGTTGCAATATTGATGAAGGAGATTGTGAGATCCTGAGGTTTTAATTTGGTTAAGGAGGATTGCGAGACTCCGATGCTACAATACCAATGAAGGGGATTGCAAGACCCTGAGGTTGTAATTTTGATCAGGGAAATTGCAAGACCCCCAGTGTGGAGATAATTAATAATAACTAAAAAATACTCAATGCGAAAAGTTTTATGCATGACATTACATATTTCATATTTGTTTATTGTTTTCTTTGCATGCTGCATAGAATTATTATCATGTATATTTATTTGTAAGTGACGAGTAAGGTTAGATTTTTCTACTGCGTGTTAATCACTCATTTGGAGTTATTTCTTGGCTCCTAGCATTTCACACTAGTTTCTGAGGAACAGGTTGAGACGAATCATAATTTGAAAGTTCAAAAAATCGAGGAGCATGAGATGAATGTACCAGAATCATGGTTGTACCAATAACAGTCCGATAGTTTGACCTAGGGTGTCCCCTTAGTTACTTCTGATTAATGAAAATTTATGACTCGAGTAATTAATTTTTAAAACTATTTAATGAGCTAAATTTTGGGTCGGTTGTTTTGTCGGCAATTAATAAATATTTTGAGAATTTGACCCTTTAGTTTTAAATAAAAAAATTTATTCCGCAGCTTAATTAATTATTCTCTTATTATAACGTACCATAAAAATATGGGGTGTTACACAATGTGTTAACAGGGGAAATAAAAAAAGAAATTTCTTCATTCGTTAAAGTATTGATATTAAGTGCGTGCAAACTTATATCTACTCACAATCGTACTCATAACCCATTGTGATTATTAAGTAGGTGCAAACTTATATCTATTTCTATAGTACTTACAATAACATTGCAGTTTGTAGCAATAAAATTCGAGCGCATGTGTTACCATTAATAAAGCTACCTTTTGACCTCAAAAAGAAAAAGCAACACAAAATTAACGTAGCATGATAATAAGGTGAAATAAAAAGTGTTATTCTTGTGCCCTACTTTGAATCATATAGACTAATATTTTAGTTTTGTCATATCAGGACAACATACTTCACATATCATTTTTTTATTTTCAACTTTCATAATGTCTTTTAATTCCTACATTTCTCTCACGCAACCTAATTTAGGTTTGTCATTTTCAGTACAAAAATGAGGCTGTTTTTCTCTAAGAGAATCTGTCTCGATAATTTAATTATAATCAATTAAATAGAATATAAAGAGGATTTTCTCACTTTAATAGTAAGTTAACGGCGACAAAGAAATCTATGATAGGCCTTTTACACAATCAACTTTCACATATAATTTTTTTCTTTTTCAGTTGTCAATCATATCTTTCAATTTTTCAAGATCTTTCACGTACGTGGGCTAATATGGATTTGTGATTGTCTTTATATAGGTGTAACATGTTAATAGAAGAAATAAAAAAGACAATGAAATTTACCATGCGTCTTTCTTTCCTCTGCCCATGCTCTTAGTGGAAAGACAAATGTTATTTGTTCCCATCGTGTATTATTTTTGTAACGTCCCGATTTTTAGCACGTTAATTAACTTCTTTTAACTACCATTTTATTAGTCAAAACAACAATTTAAAAGAAATTGACCATTGTATTAAATATTGATAAATAAAGTGCATAGATTCAAAATCGAAAGGTCTACTGGGTTTACAACTAGAATTAAAAATTAATTTAAGGACAAGATTATTTACGGGTATGGCAGCCAGGTGAGGGTCTCTCCGGCCGTCAGTTGCCTTCGGCTCGATTTGCTCTACCGGCTCCTCGATCTGCACACTTACATCTAACATGAAACGCAAGGAGTAGAGAAGTTGCACCGATGAGTTTTGACATTCAATAGAAATTGCTACCCGAAATATCGAACCCAAAGGTAATAATACGTGTAACAGGATACAACAAGCAGAGACGGGGCTAGTAATTTCGCTACGCAGGGGAGAATATGTATTTGAGACTAAAAATAATGCATACCAAATTTTAACGAAAATACATTAAAACTCAAAACAGTACAAAATAGCAATACTTCATGCATAAATAATAAGTTTTTCATAAAGTAATATATTGCAAGAGGAGTAATATTGACTCACCTTAGCATATCTAGTAAAATAAGACATCTTGAATTGCACTTGATGCTCATTTGTGTCAATAAAAGTATCGATTATAGAAACGGTATCAAACCCTCTTGCAATATCATTCTCTATGTGAGTGATTAATAAACTTGCTAAAAGTTCATTCTCCATCCTATTGAGGAGTCTAATCTTTATACATTTCATAGCTAAAAATGCACGTTCAGTTGTACCCGTTGGAATTGGTAAAACTAATATAAGTTGAATCAACTTGTAGACCAAAAGATATATCATGGACTTCCTTGTTTTTACCAACGCTTCACTCAACCTAGAAATCGTTGACAGATTTTGAAACTCCAGATGATTAGAAACGTCAAACTTATAATTTTGCAAATGAAATCTCAGATGTAGTTTTTCTTGCTCTATGAAATCATTAGAAAACAACAACAATGATTGTTTTTAAGAAATTGGTCTTTCGGAAGTTCAGGTTAATATGACCCAACTTCAAGATAAACCCGATTAATCTTGTCATGACCCAACTTCAAGATAAACCCGATTAATCTTATCACGTAGAGATATCAGAAGCTTCAAATCCCTTACCAAAATAGATTTATCAAATTCTTGCATTTCATGAACTCCATGACATTTAAGAGGGCGATGTCCAGGCACAACCTTCAATATTTTGAGAATCTTTCTTCTTAAAGAAGTAGTCAATTATTTTCATGTCTATGATTACTTGACAATAGAATATAATAGTCTTGAATGAATAGGCGAATCAACTTAAATAATAATCTACTCTGAAAACTTAATACTCCAGGCTCCAATCCCTTTCAACTAAAAAAGACTATATTGCGATAGATATCATACCCAACTCACCTTCTCTATCTCTGTCACTCACCTTCAGATTGAGCCTTTTTTAATGGGAACATCAACTGCTTTCATCCTTTGGTTTATGTTATTGGCAACTTCAACCTCAATCCAAGCAAAACTGACTTTCTTCTTTGGGCTTGGGACAACTAAAAAACTTACTCTTCAAGATCGACATACTGTAAATTGGAGGACTCAATCCCATCAAATCTAGATCTTAACTCCATTTAGAAATGAACTTGCCCCCCTAAAGATATAAATCTTCATCTAGAGAGCAGCCCAACAAGGAATCCCGACTAGGGATGAACTAGCCAAAAAAATATCATCCCACACTCACAACAGGAGGCTTTAATGTGTGCTCTATATTTCTCGTCCTTTGAATTTATAGATCACCTCCTTACTTGTTGCTCATTTTCAAGACAAGTTTGGTCATCAATCCTTAACTAGTGGAGAATCTCACGGGTCTTCCCTTCTACATCATTTAGCCTCATGTAACAATAGTTTAAATGCCCATTTTCATGGTCTTGAGCAACATTGCTGGGAAACTACACTTCTGGCAGTTATATGGTCATTGTGGCTCTTTAGGAATGATTCGACCTTCAACCAGTCAAGTCAATCTCAAGAGGTGGTAACAGAATACATTGATGTATAGAAATTAAAGTTTAAGGTCACTACTATTTGAATTTTTTTTAAAAATATTAAACAGGGGTGAGTCACTACTATTTAATTTTTTTAATCAAAATATTTAGCAGGGATGTGCCTATATACTTCATAGCAATTTTTTTAATATATAATAATAGAGGATTTTTTTTTTTTTGCATGGGCGACTATCCTTACTAGCTTCATCCCTGACAACAGGATAAATTGATAATAACAGGATAAAAAGTGGTAAATATGAATAACTGAATCAAGTAACATATGTTAATATATTAACATAACGTAGGTGTTTTATTCATTTCTCATTGTGTTTTTTAACTTGAAAATCATACCCATAAACAACTCGGCACAATGGCCCGTGAGAATCTAACTCACCTCTGGAATCAAATCCGAAATGCAAAAGTGAAGGAGAATCGAACCACCAATCATCTCGGGAATCTAATCTGGCAACCAACTCAAAAATCTAACTCGAACCAAAAGTGAGAAGGAGAATTTAATCACCAACTGTCTTGGAAATCTAACTTAAAAATTGTCTCAAAAATCTAATTCGACAATCAATTAGCACAACGAGTATAATTTCTTCAGTTCCACTTTCGTTGTTATGTTCTTAACTTTTATAACGTTCTTCGATTTCCACATTTTACAACAAGAACATATTCACAAAAAAAAAAATGACATTTTTCAATCATGCATGGTATCACCTCAACACAAAACACATAGTCGCGGTTGGTGATTTGTTTCACACAAAATTTCTCAGGAACCTATGGACATATCAAATCACAAGTGTATACATGTGCAAAGTGCATCATACCAAAATAGAGGGTTTAGCCATTTGAAATCACTGTCGGAATGCCCAGACAGCAAGCAATTTTTTTTATAAAATTACACAGATCGCTTGAGCGGCCTAGAGCTTGCTCGAGCGGTCTACAAAAATTTAGATTCTAGATTCTGATTTTCGAAATAAGATTTGTCAATATCAGAGGAGCTCGCTCGAGCGACCTTTTATTTTTTTCAAAATCTGAAAATTCCAGATTTGAGTTTACTAATTTGGACAGAAACCTAAATCATGCAATTTGTGTTATAAACATGCAATAAACATTGGAAATAATATCCTAAAGGTTGGAAGATAGACATTCCTATCTCGATTGAAGATAAACACGAAGAACTTTGATTGATTTGAGGACATTTTGACAGAACCTCGGCCTAGGGTTTCTTTTTTCTCAAGAATACCAAGAATGCTCTTCCAACTTGCTCTCAAAATTCATTGATATTCTTCTTCCAAATTTGATAAACACGTGACTATAGTATTACGTCCGATTTATATAGAGTCTAGAATTAATGGCCTATTAAATTCCCAAATTTATTTATATTAAGTCAAATAAAAACCCTAAATTATATGTGTATCAATTGCCTTCAAATCTGAAATTAAACTCGTTTATTTCTCATTAAGGTTGAAGGAATCCGATGCTAAAACTTATTATGTCCATAAAAATTCAGATTAAACACCATGAATGCAAGAAACCCCAAAAGATTTCATCCCCAATATTCTATAAATCGATAGCTCGCTTGAGCGGTCCAAAGGTTGCTTTAGTGACCTCCTTTTATTTTGAAATTTTAAAATTGTGATTAAAAAAGTTAATTAAATATTGATTACTAATCAATTTTTAAATTATTAAAATTCAGAGTTATTACAATTTTTCTACGTTCAGTTTTCACTATCATCTTCCAATCAAGTGCTGTAGTCTGAGGGTTTAGTGTTTTGGATGAAAATATAGTTTTTCTTAAGCAAATCCATTCGTCAAAGCAATGTGTTAATAGGTGAAATAAAAAAAAAGAAAACTCATTCATTCATTAAATTATTGATATTAAGTGCATGCAAACTTATATCTACTCTTAATCATACTTATAATACCATTGTGATTATTAAGTAGGTGCAAACTTATATATACTTTTGATCGTACTTACAATAACGTTGTGATTTGTAACAATAAAACTCGAATGCATGTGTTACCATTAGAGCTACCATTTGACCTCGAAAATAAAAAGCCACACAAAATTAATGTAGCTTGATAATAGGGTGAAATAAAACGTGCTATTCTCGTGCCCCACTCAGCACCATTCATCTTTCTTCCTTTTCAAACTTTCAATTATATCATCTAATATCTCAG